>JAULBY010029628.1:0-16047 GCA_032358315.1 Ophiocytium majus
GCGCCGGGTCCATGAAGTGGATCACGTCCAGCTCCTCCGCGCCCCCCCCCCGTCACACTCCCGCCAGGGCTGCTGCCGGGCTGCGCGAGTGCGGCGGTGGCGCGCCGCTCTGCCTTCGCCCTGACGGCCTCTTCGTCAATGCGCGGCCCCCTCCGCAGCTCCTTCGGCACGAATCTGCCTTCCGCCTGCAGCCAGTTGCCGAGCTCCGTGACGGCGTCCTCCGCCCGCGACAGCTGCTGCTCCAGCGCGTCCTCGACCGCCCTGTGCTGCGCGGCCGCCACCGCCATCTTTGTGCACTGCACCCGCCTCAGCGTATGCAGGTCCGCCACCTCCTGCGCGAGGCGCGTGGCGCTGGCGGCGGCAAGCTCCGCCTGCAGCCGTCCGCAGCGGTCCCGCGCTGCCGCCGCGGACGCGCCCAGCTCTGTGTTGCTCCTCTCAAGCTGGAGCAGCGCCTCCTCGTGCTCGAGCTTGGCGCCGTCGCAGTTGGCCTCGAGCAGGTTGCAGGTGTCGTACGCCGTCGCCAGCTGCTCGCGAAGGTCTTCCTCCTGCTGAGCAAACTCGGTCTGCGCCGCCGCCAGCTCTGCGCTGAGGGCTGCTTCGCGGCGGGCGGACTCGGCCTGCGACACCTCCAGCTGTGCGCTGAGCTCGGCCTTGCGCTGAGCAAACCCTTCCTGTGACGTCTCCAGCTGCGCACAAAGGGCTGCCTCCCGCTGGTCGAACTCGGGCTGTGCCGCCGCCAGCCGCGTGCTGAGCGCCTGCGACGCCTCCAGCTGTGCGCTGAGCTCGGCCTCGCGCTGAGCAAAGTCAGTCTGGGCAGCCTCCAGCTGCGCCCTCAGGCCCGCCTCCCGCTGAGCAAACTGGGCCTGTGCCCCCTGGAGCTGGTCGCGCTCGGACAGTGCGGTCGCCAGCTCGTTTCGCAGCCCCTCGACCCGGCCCTGCTCCTGGGCGTGTGCGGTGCGGCACTGACTCAGCTGGCTGCGAAGCTGGCTGAGCTCGGTCTTGTGCAACTTGATCACGCGCCTCGCCGTGGTAATCATTTGGTGGTCACGGACCTGGCTCAGCGCGTGCTCCGTCTTGAGGGCCTGCAGCTCGGTGGTGAGCTGTGCGTTCATAGCTGCCGTCTCTGAGGGGCGGGAAGCGCGGGAACGGAGGGCGGAGGGCGTACAAGGCAGCGTCAGTTGTTGTGGGATGGCAACGCTCACAGGCGTGCAGTGTGGGGATTGCAGCCTGCAGTGTGCTGCTGCGTAAGCATGCGTGATGGGAAAGTGTGCCGTTGCGTGTGAGCAGCAAAAGCTCCAGCTTCGCACCTGCGTTGTTGCTGCCCAGCGTTTTGGCCACGGTGCGGAATACGGTGGACACGATCCCCGCCGCCGCCTGGCCCTGCAGGCAGGCGCTGGAGCGGCTCATGGCTCTATGGACGGCTGCCTCGCCAGTTGGGAGGGGGGCAGCTGCCCTTGACAGAGGCACGGTGTGTGCCCCGTGCCTGCTGCGCCGTTGCTGCTGCCGTCGCGGTGCTGGTTGTAGATGTGCTGCTGATGCTGCTGCTACTGCTGCTGCTGCTGCTGCTGTGTGTTGTTGTCCCTTGTGTGAATGACGTGGTGGCGCTGCTTGGACACAACCGCAGGAGGCGTTTGCTGGTGCACCTGCATGCGCAATTTTTTTCGCAGCCGTTTCACTTTTTGTGCGGACGTTGGAGTCAGACAACGACGTGCGCACGTCAGTCCGCGTTTACAGTCTTGAGGCACTCAGATCTGGCAGTGTTGTGCTGGCTGGCTGCTCCCCGGCGGTTCGTGTTACGGAACTGCAGACGCGTCAAGGTTCCCAATGTCCACGAACTGGTCTCCCCCGTACACCATGATGTCCGCTGCTGATGCTGCGGCCGCCAGGTAGGCAGTGCTGTCCCTGCTTTCAAATTTTTGAAACATCTGGCTCCGATTATTGGCGCCAAGGTGCGCCAGCAGCTGTGCCAATGTCACAAGGCCGCAGCTGCGCTCCGCGGTGGTGGCAGCCCAGGCGCGGACGCCTTCATGCATATCAGCCGCCGCGGTACTTGCTCCAGAGTTTCAGAGGCACTTCGCAGCAGGACCAAATGCCGCTCTCTCTCTCCACCATATCTTGTTTCCGCTTTGGCTGCGGCAGGGCTGCCACTGTTGTGGGCAAACCACCCCACCGTGTGCGCAGCGCGGCGGTGGGTGGCTCAAGTCAGTTCAGGTGCCAATCACAGGCCTCACCCCTTGATTCTCAGTCGCAGCCGAGCCGCGCGTTCACTGGTCGTTGGCGTCCCCTTACCAAGGCACCTGGACGTGCTTGGGTGGTGCTGTGCGCGCTGATGCTGCCGCTGCCACTCCTGCTGTTGCTGCTGCCGCTGCTGCTGCTGACGCCCTCGCTCCTGCACACACACGCTGTGCGCGCTGCGTGTTACCACACGCGTGTTGGTGGCAGCGCCCAGGCCAAGGCTGCTGCGCGCGCCTGGGTGTACGACAGCGATGACGAGTGCCCCGTGTCCTTTGATGACCCCTGCGACCGCGACCTATACCAGGTGAATACAACACAATACAAATATGTCAAGATAACACCAGTGAACCCACTACTTCGGTGTACTAGTGTGCTCTACTTAGTGCATACACTGCCGAGCATGTGCCATGGCCATCTGTGGGGGTGCTGGCATGCATGACACGGGCTCATGCACGCCCACAAGTGCACATGAATAAAGCTACTTCGTCCGACGTACAAGAGTGTGAAGGTTGAAGGTAATTATGTTCTTGAACAACATAGTGTTGGGGCCAGACAATGGGGATGACCCACACAAAGACAGCCAACGCCCTGGGAGTTTCAGAGCTGATGTACCTAGCCTTGACGACAGCCAACAATAAGTGCAAGCAATTGGGGGAGTAAGTAAGTTGCCGCTGCACCCACCACAACATGATCGCAGCATAAGACCCGAGCAAGCACGGAGCGATGGTTACAACGCACACGCATTGTGCTCTTACCAAACCTGCTTCAAGAAACCGGTGTAGCGCAATTATGCATGCTGCATGTGCATTTGGAACACAGTTGTCGGTAGTATAGGAGTTAACACGTACGCACGTTGTCAAAGCTCTTACCTCACACACGTGTCTGCACGTGTGCACCGTACACATGCATCTCCCAAGTTCTGACATTATTTTTGAGAAGTAGCATTGTCACACTCACACCATTTATATAGTTCCTGCTAGTGGTACATACAACTGAGGCAAGCATGCGCCACCAAGCACACCTGAGCTGTGCAACACCACCTGGGCGTCCATGGCGTTGGCCTTGCAGCTGCTTCTGGACTTGCGGTGCGGCATGCACAGCCTAGCAGCACGGCGTGTCGTCGACCGGCTGCATAAACTCCACAGCCGGAAGGTGCCGTTAACAGCTGCAGATTACAGCCCCTCACTCCACTGACGTCGAGAGACACCTTGCGGCAGCGGCTGATAGTTCAATACCTAACACCCGCTGCACGTTCCATTTGTGCATCACTGCACATGAAGAGTAATAGTAGTACACACATGTGTGTGCAAGCGCATCCCGTGCGCAGTGCCGGAGCCACTGGCACAGCTGGCCAATCACGCGCTGCCGCGCTGGTTCACAACAGGCGGTGAACTGACGAACCATCACACTAAAGTACACCACACACTGATCGGCGCGTGTAGGTGTGGTGAGGGCTTTCTGGTGTTTGACCAGGTGGGAAAATCACCCCACGGGCTTGGGCCTGGCATTTTGCCCCAGCCACGGCAGTATCTGGGTTTAGCAACCTTTTAGATCTCTTGTACATCCAACAGCAAGTTAAGACCACATGTGCGCGGCGCTGCTGGAGCCGCTGACCCAGCCGGCCAATCACGCGCTGGTCTTCCACCGGTCGGTCAAGGCAGGGCAGCACAGGGCAGTGCATCATCCATGTACTTGGCGCGGGCAGGGTGGCACCTGCCAGCCGCACATAAGTCACTTCACACGGAAAACAGTGCTTCTCTCATCAAGTGTGAAACACCACACTGATTGCCTGTTAAAAGCCCTCCCCCTCCTTGTGCATGCGAGTGCAAGCAGCGCACATAAGTGACTGTACTGGCATGGTGGAGTCTGGAACGAGATACTACTGTAGTACGTCATACGGCGTACTACAGTAGTATACCATATTTATATTATGTGGTAAAACGAAACATCAGAACAGTACTGCCAGTATGTGCTTTGCGCCACCGCTGAGTTTTTTTTGTGTTGGCGTCACTGGCTGCTTGCGCTGCACTAGTGGCCGCAGCGGCCAGTAACAGCAATGAGAGTGGTGCTCTAAGTACGTTTCTTGTGGGCTGGTTGCCACCACTTCGCCCTGCACGGGACAGAGAAGTTCTCAGAACACTGTGCCCGGAGTGGGGGGGGCGGGGCTCGGCTGCACCGCTGGTCTGGCCACACGCCCCAATGAGTGTAACTTCAACTTGGCTCCATTGCTGCTTCCCCCCCTTCCCACAAACTTCAACGGTACACTACAAGCAGTACCAATGATAGTAATGTTTGAAGTACCTTTCATGTGGGCTGGTTGCCACTGCCGCCGCCGTCTGCACGGCACCGCCTCTTAGGAGACAGAGAAGTCCTACAGTGTGCTACCAGCGCCAATAATAGTGATGCACCAATGATAGTGATGTACTACAGTAGTACTAAGTACTGACATTCCTTTCATGTGGGGTGGTTGCCACTGCCGCCACCACCTGCGCGGCACCGCCTCTTAGGAGCCACTACGGTACACTACCAGCAGTACCAATGACGGTGATGCTTGAAGTACCTTTCATGTGGGCTGGTTGCCACTGGCGCCACCGCCTGCAGGACACCGCCTCTCAGGCGGCAGAGAAGCCTACGCTACACTACCAGCAGCACCAATGCCAATGATACTAACGCTTTAAATATGTTTCATGTGGGCTGGTTGCCGCCGCCGCCGCCGCCTGCAGGACGACCCCTCTGAATACCAATGATAGTGCTGCCTTTCATGAGCGTGTGTGTGATCTGGTTGCCGCCGCCGCCGCCACGTGCACGACGCAGGACGTCGCCACTCAGTACCAATGATACTAATGCTTTAAGTACCTTTCATGTGGTATGGTTGCCGCCGGTGCCGCCTGCAGGACGACGCCACTCAGGACGCTGAGAAGCCCTACACTACAGTACCAGCAGTACCAATGATAATATTGCTTCAAGTACCTTTCATGTGGTCTGGTTGCCGCCGGTGCCGCCTGCAGGATGACGCCACTCAGGACGCTGAGAAGCCCTACACCAACAGGGGGCGCACGCCGGAGGTGCTGGCCGTTCTGGAGCGGTATGGCTTCAAGGACCTGAAAGCGGAGGGCGCGCTGCAGCCACACCCCTGCTTTGAGCGCGAGGTACACTGCCCTAGCGCCTGGCACAGGCTTGCACATATTATACTTCGAAGTACACAACGTACTACTGTAGTAGTACTGTATGTGAATGAAACCTAAAAGGTTGCCATCCCCAATCTACATATTTACATGCACTACTGTGGTATACAGTGAATAAATATACCGGTATTTGTGGTACGCAAGTGCCTGTCTACATTCCAACACTGGTAGGATCAGTGCTGCAATGCCCCCTGACTCGTGGTTTGGCACCTGGGCACATTGTCCACTTCTAAAATACAGTGCATCGAAGTACCGTATATAGTACAACACCCCCCACCCCTGAGAGTAAGAAGCCCCCAGTGTCAGCGACGGCCGATGCTCGGTGACACAACCGGGGGGTCTTATACTTCAACCAGTACACCGATATCTACGGTATGGCCGTGTAGCATGCACGCCGCCCTGCATGCCTACGCAGTGTGTGGCGTGCGTTTGCGGCAGTGTGTGGCGTGCGTTTGCGACAATGGACGCGCCTCCTGTAGCCCCCCTACAGCAGGCATTCATTTGCACTTGTGGGTGTGCAAGAGCCCATGCCAGGCATGCCAGCACGCTGGTGGCAGTGGCACTTTCGCAGCAGCGTACACGTAAAGCCGCGGCCGTGCATTGCACGCCGGTTGAAGCACTTGGAGTTAAAGTACAAACGTGAAATTTGAAGCTGATACTACCCATGTGGCGTTTGTGACACTGGCCGCATGCCCCCTCTGCCGCTCCTACCACCAAGACACAGTCTGCAGCAGCAGTTGCGAACGCAACAACAAACTCCGACTGCACACCACTCGCCAGCCGGCAATCATCACAGCGCCTCTGAATGGCGTGGGCGCTCACCACCATATAACTTCAACATTTACTTCAAGTTCCGATAACCCCAGCTCCGTCCCCCCTGTCTGTGCCGCCGCGGCCCCCACGCGGCTTGCACCCCCTTGCTGCTGTGCCCGCTGCCCCCTGCCCCATTCCTCGCTACACTGGCCCTTTTTTCGACCCGGGCGCGTGTGCAGGTGCGCAAGCTCTGCGGCAGCAAGAGCCGGGGGGGGCCTGAGGAGCTGCCTGACGTGGAGTGCATCGCGGAGGAGGTGCGCGAGTACTCCAGGTGCGCGTCACGGTGCACAACACTACTAATACTTGAAGTACATACTGAAGTGGTTAAAACACATTTGTCTACACCTGCCCTCATGTGAAGTGCACCGCGGAGGAGGTGCGCGAGCGCTCCAGGTGCGTGTCACAGTGCACGTGCACAACATACTACTGCTTGTAGTATTTACTACGAATGGTGATGGGTGAGAGCGTGGCGTTTTGGGATGTACACATACTTGCCGATACGCGTCGTCGACGTGGAATCCCGACCAATTTAACTTGGAGTTTATACCACTGCAAGTGCCAGCGCGGCGGATCCGTCAGCATGGGTGTGTCGCACCGTGCATCAGAGCAGCGTGTGTCTCGTACTCATGGTGCTTGCAGTGGCCGCGGGCACTTTCACAGCTGTAACTGCAATGGCCTGGTGTGCTCACTAGCCTGGTGTGGTGCGCACGTGGTTCGCGTGGCGGACTCGGCGGGCATTGACTTGAAGTTCATGTTGAATACAAGTTGAAGTTCATATTGAATACAACTTGAAGTTCAAACGTGGTGCGGCTGCACTGGCGCTGTGTGCCCAATGGCCTGGTGTGTGGTGCGCAAGTGATTGGCATGACGGACACAGCGGGCATGGACTTGGATTACAGACTACTTACAACTTAGTTCAGACTGCTTCAAGCGCTGCCCACCAGTAATGGTCCGCACCAGAGAGCGCCGCGTAGCAGGTGGCGCCCTATGCACATGTACTTCAACTTTACAAACCGGATACTTCAAAGTATATCCAATACTTCTTAGGGCGCAGAAAACCATGTGCACATGGCGTGTGTGTGATCGGAAAAAGCATAATCAGGCATGCTGTTGCGCGCGAACAAGACAGCAATGATAAACACTGTGTACGCTAGAGAAGCCTGGCATGATGCCAGAGCACCACTCTAGTGAAGTACATCCTCATGTCCCAGGGGACCTGCTCCCCCTGCGCGCCTACTTGTACTTCTGTGTAAAGTCAACTCCCTAATTAGGGCATACCACACACCACACTACCCAGCCCCTTACCGGCTGATGCCGGTGCCGCTGAAGGTTTAGTCCTGTGCCTGGCCCCTTGCTTAGGTTGTGAAACGTGCATGTATGACACGTTTGGTGTCATGAGTGGCGCCTACACAGGGAGCAGCCCCCAGCACCTACTGAAGCGCGCATCCCACTGTCTAGCTGTCATATAGCGGAGTGCATGTAGTATACCTCTGTTGAAGTACACTACTTCAAGAGTATACTAATTTATATACTTATAATGGTACATAGTACCATATCTAATGTAGTTAGGTATATTAATACTTCTGAAGTATGCCTGGCGTCGTACGTGAGTGTGGCGTGTGTGGCAGCCGCGCCTGACCGTGCCACGTGCGGGGTGTTGCACCCTGCACGGCCGCAATGCGCGCGTGCCATAATGCGCGCGTTCCGTAATACGCGCTTGCCGTAATGCACACTTGCCATAATGCACACTTGCCGTATGTGCATCTGCCATAATGCGCACATGCCGTATTGCGCGCGTGCCGTAATGCGCACATGCCGTAATGCGCGTGTGCCGTGATGCGCGTGTGCCACAGCCGCCAGGGGCTGGAAGACAACTCTGAAGACTTCACCCAGGACGATGCGGAGCTGGCGCGCATGGCGCTGTCCATAGGTGTGTGCCACGGGCCGCGGTAGCAACACTAGATTTGTTCATGTTCGTGTTCATGTTCATGCGCACTTGTGGGAGCGCACGAACCCAGGTCATGAATGCATGCATTACTACTTATTGATGTCGGCATGAAGCAATGGCCACGTGTGGTCCCTTACACTACTAGTAGTAGACGTACTCACAGCGTTGCGAATGAGCTTGTGCGTGCCATGGTGTATGGTGGGCTTTCCTCGTGCCACAAACCCGAGTAACTGCTGCTTACTCTCTACTTGTTCTTGTTGGCAGTGCGCAGCAACGGTTTCGCATGTGTGGGGCCACAATTGGCTGCCACATGGAGGCATCTGTTGCAACTGGCTTGTTGCGTGCCGGCAACGCGACAACTACATGTGTTGTTAAAACAGCTCAAGCAAGCACACCACCGCGTGAACACGTGCTGCAGCGTGCCAGTGCACTGTACTGATCCACGTACTTCAAGTACGCATGAGTGCTTTCTCGTCTCAACCAACCATGTGGTGTTATTCCCTGCAAGTACCCAAGCACATGTGCATGTATCATCTTATCTCAAGCAATCTTGTAATTTGACTCCCTGCCCCCTCCCCCCCCCCCCCCCCCCCCCCCCCCCCCCCTGGCAGATGGCGCGCCGGACGATGAGAGCGGCCTCAGCCTGTACTTCTCCTTCTGCCGCAATGGCGTTGTCACCTCCTCGCACACCTGGCACTGCCGCGTTTGCAACCAGTGCAATGACTGGCGCGAGTGGCACTGCGCCACCTGCAAGAAGTGCCAGTACGGGACGTCCATTCCCTGCAAGACGTGCCAGCCGCACCTGCACAAGGCGCGCATGGCGTCCTGCTACTGACGTAATACTTCAACAACTCCTACTTCAACTACTAGTTGAAGTAGGTGACACAGGCCGGATGGGCCTGCCAGGCGGTGTGTGGTAGTTCAGGTACTTAGGTACTTGAAGTAGGGGGGGACACCGGGGGGGGGGAGGGGTGTACAAGCTGAGGCGTCTGTTTTTGTAGTGTTCTTGATAAGGCGTCGCCATGTGTTGTTAAACTTGCAAAGACTCCAAGTGCGTGTAACAGCAGCTGGTGGTTGCGTACTACAGTGGTAGGCTTGGCAGACAACACTGTTGTTTTCAGTACTTCAAGTATACTACTAGTACTAGCGGGGGAGGTGCAGGGGCGACGTGACTTGGTTAACACCGCACCACGCCTCACGCTCTTGCCTTGATGGCAGGGGCCCGCTCCACACCTGTGGAGCGACTGGCAGTGCAGTGCGCCGCCGTGCACTCATGACATGCTGCGTGTCACACGTGCCGAGGGCCGCCGCACAGCTACCGCTGAGCAGCCGGGGGGCTGCAATCACAGAGAGGGGGAAATCTGTGCAGGTTTTATTCAGTGCCCGGCTGGCTTCATGCCGGAGCCCACCCACGTGTGTTAGCGTGTGTTAGTTGGAGCAGTGGCAGGGGCTGCCTAGTTTTTTCTTGCTGCTGCTTCATTGCAGCTGGCTGCAGCTTGCGGGTGTATGGCGTAGCTGCCATTGCATGCAGGCCAAATCCCAGCTGACAACTGAGCTGAGTGGCTCTCGCCGGCCGCGTAGTTTTGTGGCAGTGTTGGCAGTGCAGCCCAAGTGCCTGCAGGGCGTTAAATGAGACTTGCCATTGCCGTATACATATCACATGCATGTACATGTGTGTGTGTGACATTGCTGCAGCCAGCTGCCCTGTGTGCAGTCATGGTGCAGCAGCAGCTGGTCCTGGTTGCGCCCTTACGTGTTGTTTTTGGTGGCATTGCATGTGCATCATGGTGTGAGGTAGGGACTCCAGACATCATGGTGTGCGACGGCATCAAAATGTGCGCACCGCCAAGTGCCGCGAGGCATGGGACATGCGCATGCGCAATGGCACGTGGTGCACGATCCTGAGTATATAGCAGGCGGCAGGTGCACACGCATGAGGTAGGGACTCCAGACGGCGGTACATCCTATGGCGGACCGGCCTGCCCACTCGGACGCCCCGTTCGCCTCTTGACCTGGCTCCGGTGGTGCCAGCGGTGATTGCTCCGGTGGTGGTGGCTCCCCAGTGTGTGGTGGTGTGTGCGGCAAAGTTGCGGGCAGGCAAGACCCCCACGGTGTGCCAAGCGATAGATCACCCGGGGGGTACCGTGGTGGCGGAAGGGGCGGCAGCAGGGTTGAGTGCAAGGCTGGCGCGGCTTGGCGGTGCGGCAGCAGCGAGGATGCACACACAGGCGAGCAGGCACACACACCGCACGAAGGGGTGAGCCCTTGGTGGCCACGTGCTTGCTGCTACGCCGGGTGGCATCCAGTGGTCAGGTAGAAGTCCTGGGAACGTGCGTGCGGCGCGCTGTGCGTGTTGAAATCGTACGTGTAGGCTTAGTCATATGATGGGTCCGGGCCCCGGCGACTCAAACGGGCAGTGCGGGGCGGGAGCATCGACTCAGTGGGGTCGTCGCGGAGCGACACGTCGGGGTAGGGCACGCCGTTGCGACACATCGTGGCGCCAAACGCCAACACGAACTCGGCGGTGCGGTTGGGCGCGCGCGCGGTTGACCGGCGTGTCCGCGACGTCGGTGTCCAACGTGGCCGTGACGTCCGCGTTCGTGATGGCAGCCACCACATGGCGCGGAACAATGGGGGTGGCAGCCGCGCGCCCCCCGCGCAAGCGCCCGCACCCCGCGTCGCCGCGCCCTTGCCGTCGCGCAGCACCGCCAAGCGGTACGCAGCGCTCGGGACGACGCGTATCGACCGGTCGACTCCTATCGGATGTGCTCCTCGTCGAAGCGCCCGCCCCCGCCCCGTGCAGGCGTACTAGTAGGTGGTCGCGGTACCGCGGGTGCAACGAGCCCTCCACCACTGGCAGCCCCTGGTGAAGGACCTCCATCTCGGGACCGGCAGCTCCGGGTACTTCGACTTGGTGCCCGCGTGCGCCGCCTTCAAGTTGTTGGACCGCGCTGCAGCAGCCGCGCGTGGTCCAGGTGCACCAGCGGCTCGGCATTGGCGGTCGCCTGCATGTTCAGGTAGTTGTGCTGAGCAGTGTCGATGCCGTCCACCAGGTCGTACTGCTCCGCCAGCAGCAAAATGGCTTTGTTGAAGCACAGCGGGTCGGTGTCCTTCGGTCACTTGCGCTCCCTGACCTGCAGCGTGATGTGAGACCGTTGTGACGCAGCAGGCTCGACCGCGACCCGCTCCAGGTGACACAACAGGTCGCGATGCGATTGGGTGGTGAACTCGCCCGAGTTGGGCTTGGCGTACGACGAAACGAGCTCCACCGGCGCCTTGGCGCGCAGCCTGGGTTGCGCCATTGGGGTAACGTCCCACCCGGCGCTGGCAGCTCTTGAGCTTGTCGGCGGGGACGATGATGGCCATGCTGCCCGTCGCCGTCTGCACCGTCCCCAGCTGCCCGGCGAGACCATCAATCGCATTCCGCAGCGCGCGCAGCCCCTCCTGGCGCAGCGCCTGCGAGTCGAGGTGGTCGTTGTCGGCGCGCGCGGCACGCCGGCGGACCGCCCCCACTGGCAGCGTGACGCTCATCCCGTCACTGTCCGCATCGCTGTCGCCGCCCGCCACGCCGTCTCAGGAAAATGGCGTCGGCGTGGGTACGCGGGGTCTGTTTCCACGCGCAGCGCACCCACCAGCGCCGCCACCACCACCGCCGTGTCCGCCCCCGCCGTCACCAACACCACCGCCGCCGCCACCGCTGCCGCCGCCGCCGCCACCGTGACCGCCGCTGCCGCCGCCGTCAGGCCAGCAGGACGGCCTGCCGCCGTCGCGTTTGAACGGCGTGGAACCAGGTGGCGGCCCGTCACCCCCACACTGCCCGTGGCACCGCCAGCGCCCACCCTGAACCCCCCCTCCATGCCGCCCATGGGGGTTTCAAACGGTCGCCCGCCCCTGCGCGTGCAGCAGCCCATCCCTCAGCTTGCCAGGGGGCGGCCAGCTGGGTTCGATGGCGGCGACCCAGTCGGAAGAGGAAGTAGGTCCCACGGCCGCAGGGGCCAAGTAGTGTGACGGTGCGATGGGTGAGACGGCGAGAGTAATTGACGAGCGGACCGCGGAGCGTGCCGACCGCGGCGCGGCGGGCGGCGGCCGTGCTGCAACGCCCGCGCGCGAGCGAGGGCTCCGTGCCGGGCTGGGCGCCTACCCTCTGAACGCCCAGCGGCGGCCCCGTGATCAGTGTAGCCGCCAAAATGTGAAGGCGTGTCGAGGGTGGACTTCGCGGGGCAGAGGGCGTCGCGGCGCGGCGTGCTGGTGCCACTCGCGGCGTGGACGCCTACCGCAGCTCGGATCTGGGCTTCTAGCGAGTTCCGTTGGTCCACGAGGTCGCGGAGCCGCCGCGCCAGGCCCTCCGCGGTAGCGGCTTCAGCTTGCTGAACCTCAGGCTGTAGGGCGACTCGGAGGTCGTCGCGGTGTGACAGTCGCTCAGCGGCAGCAACCGCTCTGTCGCCCATCTCCTCGGTTTCAGCAAATAGATCGCGCATGGCGCGGCCACGCGCGGACTCCGAGGTGGAGTGTGGGGGAGAAACGTCACCTGACGTCTCCAGGAATGCCGGCCGCGACGTCCGCCTGGCGCCCCCAGGTGGACTCTCTCCCCCAGCCCACCTGTCGGACCTCCGCCAGATGCTCAGCGCCGTACGCCGCGCTGGTGATGCCGGGGGGACTCCGTCGGACCCCCCCCCCCCCCAGCTGCTGAGCACCTGCTGTCACTGGCAGGAGCCCGGGTGAACTCAGGGATGGTGCGGGGTCGGTACCAGAAGTGCGAGCGCCTCCTGGTCCGGGAGCTTCACTTGAGTTTCAGCAGGGCTGTCCTGAGCCAACCTGCTCACTGACAGGTTGCCAGCAGCAGCGTGGACTTGGAGTCGCGACCTCTCTCCACCGTGAGAGGCGCCCCTGGAGGCCTCCCCTCCGCTGCTGCACTGGCAGAAAAATCCCCCCAGGGCTGCCCTCCGGGGTGCTTGGTCTGTGAGCACCCTGGGGTGAGCCTCAGGGGAGGCTGGCTGCTGCCAGTGACAGTATGCCCCATCCTGGGGCCCCACCGCGGCCAAGTCCATCTCCTACGAGCAGGCTGAGGAAGGCTCCTACCCCCCCCCCGCCGCTGGTACTTGCACAACGGGGTAGAGGCGCTCCCGCTGCTGCCGCCAGTAGCAGTTATACAGCCGCAGTTACTGCAGCCTACTAGCTGAGCGTTACCGCAAGCTTTGAGGGTCGCCGAGCACGAGCCGGAGGCCTGACGCCTCAGTCTCCTTCAATGTTGGAACAAAGGCTTATTACTGCACCATTGCAGCTGCTGCAGCCAAAGGGCCGGCTGCAGCAACCAACCTGGCACTTGCTTGTCCTTGTCCAGTAGAAGTCCTGAGGCTCATGGAAACCAAACTTCACCCTGGCAGGCACAGCTCACCAGCCATGACCCCAGGGTGCTCACTGGCAGCAGCAACTACAGCTAAGACCGCCTGCAACACACATGGGTGCCTACAAAGGACGCCAGAAGTGCCCTATTCCCACACTTGCCGACACCGTGTGTGTGTGTGTGTGGTACATTGCTGCAGCCAGCTGCCCTGTGTGCACTCATGGTGCAGCAGCAGCTGGTCCTGGTTGCGCCTCAGTGTTTTTTTTTTGTGGCGATGGCGATTGCTGGGCATTCGTGGTGTGAGGTAGGGACTCCAGACATCATGGTGTGCGACGAATGTGTGCACCGCCACCAGTTGGCAAGTGACGCGAGGCATGGGACATGTGCATGCGCTATGGCACACATGGTACACGATTCCCTCGAGGGAGTAAGGCAGGTGCACACGCATATGGCGCAAGTAGTGCGCACATCATTGACCTCCGATGCTGAGCACCGACCGCCTGGTTGCGCAGTTGCACGGTGGTCACAGCTGACCTGGTGGTTTGCAGGGCTCTATAAAACCTGGCATGAGCGTTGTACGGAGCGCGCGAGCGCGTGGAGCAACCTTTGTGCGCTGGCAAAAGTCTGTGTCTGCGGGCGGCTGCTGCTGCTGCCCCCCGCTCCGCTCCGCCTTTCCCATCGCTGAGGTGTTCCGCTGGCTGGCTGGCGCGGGGTCACGCGTGTGTGTTCCAGCTTTCAAACACACACAACAGAACGTCGGGAAAGTTCTAATCATCAGGGATCAGGAAGGATCAGGGGAATTCAATGATTTCCAGACTTCTCCTTCTGGACGTTCGCCTTGTACCTCTCAGCGTTCTGTTCCGCGCACTTCAACCCCCACATCTTAAGTGGCCCAATCAGAGGGCCGCCCGTCAACGGAATCATCTCGAAGCTGAAAACCAGTGTGCGCTGTAGAAAGAAAAAGTGGTGCCGGTGCCACGCTCACTGATTGACGGCAAGGAGAAGGGAGAGAGCGAGAAGGGACGGGACGCCCGGCCATGGCCAGACAGCACAGCTCACTCAGGCGGCGACATCTCTTGGAGGATCAGCGTTAACAGGCATGAGGGAGGAGTTCGAGCTCAGGGTGCCCCTGGAGCTGGGGGTCGGTAACACCAAGGGCGGGCAAAAGCGGCAGCGAGCACCGGAGTGTGGCTACCACACTGGCGGCAGCAGCGATGGCGGTGGCTGTGGCAGCCCTGTCAAGCGGCAAAGGGAGGGGGGACTCGGGGAGGGCAGCGCGGCCTCGCCCCCGCGGGGGCAGCAGCAGGCGGCCGCGGGCCTGGCCTCCTCTGATGACATTGTGGAGGTTTTGGCCGCCACCAAGCGCAGGGTCTACCTGAACTGCCCCTTGCGCGATGTGGAGGCATGCAAGGCGGCCGGCGGCCGCTGGGACGGCAACGCGGGGCGGTGGTTCGCGGGCGCTGGCATGCCTCTCTGGAGGTTCCGCCCCTGGCTGCCAACCCTGGAAACCCGCTGCAGCGGACACGGCCAGCCAGCCATGGCGGTCGTTCTGGGCGGACAGAGGCGCGTCTTCGTATGTGCCCAGCGCTTCTGCTGCGACTTCCTGCTGCCCGACCCAGCCGACGCACCCAAGAAGTGCTGCAGCGCCGGCGCGGGCGAGGGCAAGGAGCAGCAGGGCGGCGACCACCACCATCAGCACCGCCAGCCCATCTGGGAGGAGCACATCCCCGGCTTCAAGGCACCCCCTGGCACCGCAGGCCTGACCCAGTACTGCTGGACCTACCTGCAGTCGGGTGTGTGCGCCAACGTGGCCATGGGACGGTGCTGCACTCTCAAGCACGCCACCGGCAAGGTGTGAGCGCGAGTCAGAGGAGGGGGTGCACACGGGCCCAGGGCTTATCGCCTTCTGCGGCCCGCCCCCTCTCGTGCGCAGTCCGCGCGCAATCTGTACAGCGCGTTTGCCCACGCCCCCACAGCGGGCGTCTGCGACGCTCCTGCACCCTGGCGCCTCACGAGCGTGCCCTAGTGCCCATTGCAGCCGCAGCTTGTACCGGAGCAGCGGTGGCAGGGCTTATCCAGCAGCAGCAGGTCATGCAGCAGCCCCATTTGTATTCCCCCCATGTCCTCGTGCCCTTGGTGGCGGCGTTACATGTTCGCAGTCGGACTCTTTTCCCGGACAGAGTCGCCGCCCCACCGCGCACGGCGCGCACACACCACCGCGACCGCGCATTGCGCATTTCATTCTCGCCCATAGCAGAGGAGAAAAGTGGAGCTGACACCCGCAGTGGTCAGCCACACTCTGGCGCGCGTGCATTTAAGCTCGCCGGCAGCCGAGCCATTACACTTGCGCCACGGCCCAGGAGTCGGAGTCCTTCCCCCCCCCCCCCCACCCACCCAACCGACCCCATCATATACACACGTTCCACCCACCCCCACCGCCCTTTCTTCCGACGTGCTGTATCCGTCGAGAGAGAGAGTGGGTGGGGAGTAACGGCGGCCCCCTCCCCCTCCCCCTCCCCCTC
>JAULBY010029639.1:0-16032 GCA_032358315.1 Ophiocytium majus
GCATCTTCCCTGCGGGCTATCCAATCCGATGTCGGCCCAGCCGGTACGGTCATCCTGAAAATGGACAAGACCGGCCATTGGGTGTTTGGTGCAGACCAAACCGAAATCGAAGAGGACAGCACCTGGGCGGTCAATCCCTTCTCTTTTGTCCACGGCTTTATCGCCTGGGGTGATGGTGAGGTGTTGGGCGAGAAGATGGTGCCCGTGTCCCAGCCCCTGCCGGAGTTGGACGGTGCGCCCCCAGCAGCCAAGAAGGGCTGGGAGACTCAGGTGGGTATGAGTCTGAAGTGTCTGTCTGGCGAAGACAAGGGCATGGAAGCCCGCTTTACAACCACCTCGGTGGGCGGCAAGCGCAGCGTCCAGTCTTTGGCCGTTGCCTTGGCAGATCAGGTCGATAAAGACCAAACCAAACCAGTGCCGGTCGTGCGCCTCAAAAAGGAGCATTACCAGCACAAGTCGTATGGTCGGATTTTTACGCCGGTCTTCGAGGTGGTGGAATGGTTGACTTTGGAAGGTGAAGCTGACAAACCCGTGGAAGTTGCAGCCCCTAGTCGTCGTCGTCGCGTAGCGGCTTAAAAAATAGGTGGTTCGGCCCGACGCATCGGGACGGCAAATATACGGTCAGATACTCGGTTAGAAAAAGTAGCAAGATTCCAAAGCTGTGATGCAGTTGGCGCCCATCTAAGGAAGAATGATGAGAGGCGCAGTGAAATGACTAATCGCGTAGAAATGCTGACAGGGAAGTAATCAATCTTTCAACCACCACCTTTTTATTTATGAAAAATAAATGTAATTTATGCGGCGCCGTAGAGTCCGAGGTGGCGATTCTATTTTGCGTTATCTGTGCCAACTGCTATTTAAAGTTACCCTTTGAAGCTAGGCGGCAAGTGCTGGAGGAAGCTGCGCGTGCTTTGGATTGACTTTGAAACCCGTAGCGCCTGCGACCTAAAAGTCGCGGGCGTTTACAACTACGCCCAGCACGGAAGCACCGAGGTGCTGTGTATGTCCTACGCCTTCGACGACGAGGACGTACAGACTTGGTTGCCCGACCAGCCTTTCCCGCAAGAGGTCGCAGACCACAAGGGCTTGATCTACGCCCACAATGCCGCTTTTGAGCGCTTAATTTTTTGGTACGTGTTGCAGCTTGACTTCAAGCTGGAGCAGTTCGTTTGCACCGCAGCGCAGGCCCGCGCCAATTGCGCGCCTGGCTCGCTTGAGGACGTGGGGCGCTTCGCTGGCGCGTCCATGAAGAAAGACCACCGTGGTGCCCAGCTAATCCGCAAGATGAGCGTGCCGCCCTACGAGGAGTCGCCTGAGTTGACTGCCGAGATGGTGGCCTACTGTGAGCAGGACGTGCGCGCCATGCGGGCCATCAGCAAGGCCATGCGGCCCCTGTCAGACCAAGAGTTGCAGGACTACCATGTCAACGAGCGCATCAACGACCGAGGCGTCTTGGTCGATGTGCCCCTGTGCCATGCTGCGGTCAAGTACGCTAGCGCTGAGTTGGCCGAGATTCAAGAGATTGTGGCCGAAGTGACCGGCGGCGAGATCACCAGCGTGCGCTCACCCAAGATGCGCGCATGGGTGTACGAGCGCTTAGATGACGAGGCCAAAAAGTTGATGCACAAGGACGATAAGGTTAGCATCGACAAGACCATACGATTTAACTTACTCAACTGCGATGGAGTGCCGCCCGATGTTCAAGAAGTCATCCAATGCGCCGACGACCTATGGGCGTCCTCGGTTGCGAAGTTCAGCCGCCTTGCACAGCTATCAGATGAAGAGGATCGAAGAGTTCGCGGAGCATTTGTGTTTGCAGGGGGTTCCGCGACAGGCCGTGCGTCAAGTTATGGCGCTCAAGTCCACAACTTCACCCGAAAATGTGCTGCGGCTCCTGAAGACGTGCGCCTTGCGATGGTACGCGGACACGCAATTGTTCCAAAATTTGGAAAACGAGTCACCGATGTCCTCAAAGGAATGCTCCGTCCTGCACTGATTCCTAGTAAGGGTAAACACCTAATGGTAGCCGATTGGTCGGCCATTGAAGCTAGGGTAAACCCTTGGTTGTCCGGCAAGGGCGATGACAAGCTGGCGATCTTTGCGTCAGGCGAGGATGTGTACAAGGTCAACGCCGCAGCGACGTTTGGCGTGAGCGTGAGCCAGGTCACCAAAGACCAGCGGCAAATCGGCAAGGTTCAAGAACTAGCGTGCGGATTTGCGGGTTCAGTGGGGGCGTTTGCCGCTATGGGCCGCGTCTACGGCGTGGCGCTGCCGGAGTCCGATGCAAGGCGCATGGTTGATGCTTGGCGTAGGGCAAACCCTTGGTCCGTTCCCTACTGGCAAGACCTAGAATCAGCGTACACCCGCGCCATGCGAAACAAGAACAAAGAGTTCAGCGCTGGACGGGTGACCTATATGTTCGACGGCCTGCACCTGTGGTATGTGCTGCCCTCTGGACGCATCCTGTGCTACCCCTACGCCCGATTGGAATCCGAAGGTGTGACTTACGCCAAAGCTGCATGGAAACCCGCCGCTGATGCCAAGGAGTGGCCCCGCGCCCGCCTATGGAAGGGCTTGGCCTGCGAGAACATCACGCAGGCCGTGGCTAATGACTTGCTGCGCCATTCGCTGCGCCAGCTTGATGACGTGGTGCTGCACGTCCACGATGAAATTGTGATCGAAACCGCAACGCCCGACCCCGAGGCGCTGCGCTTGGTCATGTGTACCCCGCCCGAATGGGCTAAGGGTTTACCCCTAGACGCTGAAGTCTCAATTATGGAGCGATACGGAAAATGAATTTCTTAACTTATCTTGAAAACATTGCGCCCGAGGGCGAGGTTATTTTGTTCGTGCGGCAAAAGCCCATCCTCAAGGACGGCGAGGTGCAGTACCACGCCGATGGTGCAATCAAGTGCGCGTGGCCTGCGTTCCTGCCCAAGAAGTGGAAGCCCGACCAAGCGTGGTACTGCAACACCGGCTGCTTCATCATCGACCGATTCGACGAGGGCAAGCCCGCAGCCAAGGCCGATGCCTGCGAGCGTGTGGCGTTCTTAGTGCTGGATGACGTGGGCACCAAGGCCAAGGTGCCGCCCATCGACCCGACTTGGATCATGGAGACCAGCCCCAACAATTACCAGTACGGCTACACCTTCAGCCTTGACGATCAGCCCATGAAGGGTGAATTCAGCGCGGCCATTGTCGCCATTGCAGAAGCAGGCTACACCGACGGCGGCGCGATCAACCCCGTGCGCAATTTCAGACTGCCGGGCTCAATCAACCTCAAGCCTGGCCGCGACCGCTTCGCATCTGCTTTGGTCGAGTTTCACCCCGAGCGGGAGTTCAGCCTCGCCGAGATATGCACCGCCCTGGGCGTCACCCCCAACCCAGCCGACACCGCCACAGTGCGCCCTATCCGGCTTACCGATGACGGCGGCGATGACGTGCTGGCTTGGACAGCAGCGCGTGGCGATCTGCTAGAAAAGGGCAACAGCAGCGGCTGGTGGGGCATCGTTTGCCCGAACAGCGCCGAGCATAGCGACGGCAACCCAATGGGCCGGTATCACCCCGTAAACCGCGCCTATTGCTGCCTGCATGAGCATTGCTCCGAGTGGGACAGTGTGGCCTACCTTGCTTGGGTGGAGGAGCAGGGCGGCCCCAAGCGCTCGCATGGCCTGCGTGACGAGTTGCTGGCGGCAGTGATGGAAAACACCCTTGCCAAGCTAACCCCGACAGTCGAATACCCCGACGACGCGGCGACAGTCATCGCCGAGGTGGAGCATCGTGAATTGGGCCGCGTGGAGATGTCCGGCTGGTTTGAGCGCTTTGCGTACATACAGAACGACGACGCCTACTTTGATATGCAAGACCGGCGCGAGGTGATGCGCAAGACCTTCAACGCCTTGTTCCGGCACATCAATTGCAAGTCCCGCCACGGCAAGCACCCCAAGATCGAGGCGTCCAATTCTTTTGATGAGTACCGCCAAGATAAAGGCGCAAGGGCGCTCGTAGGTATCACCTACGCTGCAGGCGAGTCGGTCCTGGTCGCCCGTGAGGGCTTGGTCTACGGCAACCGCTGGCGCGATGCCCGCCCCGAGCCGGTGGCCGCTGACGTGTCCGCGTGGCTGCGCCATGTCGAGCGCATGGTGCCGATTGAATTCGAACGTGAGCATTTGCTTAACGCCTTGGCGCATAAGGTGCAGTTCCCCAGCCACAAGATCAACCATGCGATCCTGCTAGGCGGCAATCATGGCAGCGGCAAAGACACCCTTTTTGCGCCGTTCTTTTGGAGCATAGGCGGTAAGGCTAAACTTAATTGCTCATTGGTTAAGAATGAAGAGTTAACGTCACAATGGGGCTATGCGCTGGAATGCGAGGTAATGGAGATAGCAGAACTGCGCCAAGCAGAGGCCAAAGACCGCCGCGCCTTAGAAAACACCCTCAAGCCCATTATTGCAGCGCCCCCCGAACTGCTTACAGTCAACCGCAAGGGCTTGCATCCTTACCAAGCGCTTAACCGCGTGTTCGTGGTCGCGTTCAGTAATGAGCGCGTGGCGATCAGTCTCCCCAGCGAAGATCGCCGCTGGTTTGTCCTATGGTCTGAAGCAGGCAAGTTGCCCGAAGCAGAGGCCGTGGCCCTTTGGAATTGGTATGAAAATCGGGGCGGCTTTGCAGCCGTGGCGGCTTACCTACACTCGCGTGACGTGAGCGCGTGGAACCCTAACGCTGCGCCCCCAATGACCGAGGCCAAGGCCATCATGGTCGAGCATGGCATGAGCGGTGCAGAGTCTTTCCTTGTGAACCTAATAAAGGCCCGTCAGCGTGCGTTCTCCAGCGGCGTGGTAGGCGCGCCCTTCTACGCGATCTGCGATGAATTGCAAGCCTATGCCCCCGCCGGTATCCGCGTGGTTCCCCCAGCCCTTATGCACGCCCTCAAGGAAGCGGGCTGGGTTGACATGGGCCGCTTGGCTTCCCGTGAGTATCAGACCAAGAAGCACATTTTCTGCGCGCCTGAATTGGCTAAGAGTAACAAGTCCGACCTACGCCGGGCCATTGAAAAAGCCCCTGAAGGGGGCTTAATCAAGATCGAAAAGAATAGCTAATATGGCGGCGGCTAGCGCCGCTGCAATTATGAGCATTCGAGCGCGCGCAGGGCGTCCGCTCGAGTCGCTTCGTTATCATCGTCCAGTAGGGCGCGCAGCACGTCCTCCAGGCGGTCAATGCGCGCCTCATACGCGCTAATGAGCACGGCAAAGTCTATATCTTTGGCGGTGGTCATAGGTACTCCAAAAGTAAGACGGCCAGGGCCAGGCCAATAGTGACAGCCAGCAGCAGATCAGCCCAAGGCCGGGCCGCTGGTTCGGGTTTGTAGTGTTCACGCATAATTGCACTGCTCCGCGTCGTATTGTTCTAACGCGCTTTTCTTAGATCGAAAATGCCCGAAATAAATGTAAGCCCGTGAATCGGGTTTTTTGGCCCAAGCGTTATACCCGTAAGCTGTTTTTTCCCATCTAAATTTAATCATGCTTCGACCTTTATGCTGTCAAAGCCTTGGGGGATGCTGATGTGCTTAGACAGTGGCTCGAACATATCAAGCGCCGCATTGCCCGCTTCGAGCGCCGCCGCTTGGTTGCGCGCGCCGCAATAAACACCAGGCACATTCATAGCGAAATAGTCGCGCACGTAATCATGCGTTGACAGTACCGCGCCGAAGCGCGGATATGAGCGCCCGCAACCGGCAGTGATAGGCTTGCGGCGCGCTTTCTTGCTTGCAAGTTCTTGCATTTGCGCGGCGCGCTCTGGGCTTTTGAGGGTGTAGGTAGTGGATTCGATTTTGAGTGTGTACATGATGCGGTTTCCTTAAAATTGAGCGTAGACAATGCCGGAGGGTGTGACACCTACGACTGACGTGTGATCCTCAAGGTATGCAATAACGGCAGCGGCGCATTGTTCTTCATAGTCGCCGTCTTCCGGATCGCAATCGTTCAGGTCAACAGAGTAATTGCGCGCAATGTCTGAGGCGCTTTCTTCGCTGTATTCGCAGCAGATAGCGATAACGTCTAGGTCATAGTCTGAGTCTATTTCCTCGAAATAGTCAAAGAGTAAGCCCAAAGCCTCATAACTGAATTGATCGCCGCGCCCGCATTGGCGGAATTCGTCGCGAAATTGGCTTGCGTTTTCAATAGCGAGTTTCATGCTGTCACCTCCGCGATAGCTTCCAATTCCCACGATGCGTCCTCACCATACCCGCCGTGAGACTGCAAGGCATCCCACGCTAGCGCCTCCGCTTCCTCTTGGCTTTCGGCTTCAATATCCATGTTGACGTAAGAAACGCGCTTTAGTTCTACTTGGTAAGTTTTCATTTTGTGTCCTTTACTATATTGAAAGTGGCTAACTTATAGCCATGGCGGGGCTCAAGTTTGTACGCATAAGCACATGGGCCGCGCACAATTTGATTAAGTTCTACAGCATCCCTGAATTGACCGTTTCCGGTTTTCATTTTGATGCAATGCGGTAAGTCATTTTTTAACCGCCGCAAGTAATCATAAATCTCGCGGGGTTCCATGCCGATTAAATCGGCGTAAAAATTGTCCGATAAATCGTGAAGCGTTGCGGTAACTTTCATATATTGACCGCCTTGGCAAAGTTTGGCGGCGCTCCGTCATACGTAGCAATGCGGAACGAATGGAACCCAGCAGCGCTTGCGGCCTCTTTGACGCGCTCAATATCGGCGGCGTTACGGCAATTGCTAGCCAATAGCGTTTCCATGTAATCGCGGCTCTCGCCGCGCTCCAAGCCGTAAATCAGTATTTCTTGCATGGTGCACCTTTACTTTATTGCATGGCGATGTTGCCACGGTTGATAGTGTAAGGGAATTTCTTACATTTGCAAGGGTGACAATTTACAGAATTGTCACCATGGGCGTGTTTTGTTGGCGTTGTTGGCGGTTTGGTTGGCGCTTGGTTGGCTATGGTGTTTTGATGCGGCTCTCCAATGGGGGCATCAATTGTTGGCTATGTTGGCTATTGTTTTTATCTGATGTTATCTAAACCTTATATTTCATAATGTGAAATATACATACCATATAGTGGGATATGCAATATGGGGTAAGACTAACTGCAATCGGCGTAGGCATAGCCAACATAGCCAACCGCACATAAATGCCGCAAAAACGACTGTAAACATAACAAAAACGTCAATTGTTGGCTATGTTGGCTATTTGTTTTTGATAGCCAACATAACAATATGCTTAAAAAATAAGCAAAAACACCCTAAATCTTCATATTTGATAGCCAACGATAGCCAACACCGCCAACACTGACGCAAGGGTTAACGGAAGCACTCTAACCGCGTAGGCATAGCCAACAATGCCAACCAACCCCGACCAGGTAATGCTTGCCATTTTGTGTAGGATTTCAGCCAAGGGGGAGGGGTAGGGCCGACGCAATGGGCCAACGTAAACGGAGGGGCCACAAACAAAATTTTTTTAATATAAAATCCACGCACACGCCTCCCAGGCGCAGGAGAACAAATGTTCAAATCACTGCCGCTCACTGTCCGACACGTCCAAGCGACTGAATCGCGCTTGCAGGCGATATACGACGCTGCCAAGTTGGGGCTCAAAGGCGACACGCTGGCGCTGGCCTCTGGGATGCGGCCTGAAGAGTACCGGCACCTATGCCAATTTGACGCACTGGCCGAGATGGCCGCGATTAAGGGCAAAGCCGACGGCGAACGCGAGATGGCCGACATCCTGCACAAAGCCGCCCGCGAGGGCGATGCCAAGGCGGCGCTTGAAATACTCAAGCACCAGCACGGCTGGGTCGCTAAACAGTCCATCACGGTAGATATCGACCAGCGCATATCCATCACGCAGGCGCTGCAAGAAGCAGAGATGCGCGTCATTGAGGTTGTTGATGCAGTCAACCAAATACAGCGCTGAAGACGAACAAGCCCTGATGGCGCGTCTATGGACGCCGCGCATCAAGGACAACCCGCTTAATTTTGTAGCGTTGGTATTCCCGTGGGGTGTCAAGGGCACGCCGCTGGAAAACTTTAAAGGGCCGCGCAAGTGGCAGCGAGAAGTGCTGCAAGACATCGCCGAGCATATCGAAGCAAACAAAGGCCAGTTGGACTACGCCGTGCTGCAAAGCGCAATTTCGTCTGGGCGCGGTATTGGCAAGTCGGCCCTGGTCAGTTGGATCACAATCTGGATGTTGGCGACCCGCATTGGCTCGACGACCATCATCTCGGCCAACTCGGAGTCCCAACTCAGATCAATCACTTGGGCCGAGATCACCAAGTGGCTGGCGATGGCGATTAACAGCCACTGGTTTGAAGTCTCAGCCACGCGGGTGATGCCCGCCAAGTGGCTGACCGAACTGGTCGAGCGGGACTTGAAGAAGGGCACCAGGTACTGGGGCGTCGAGGGGCGGCTGTGGTCAGCGGAGAACCCCGACGCCTACGCGGGTGTGCATAACTACGACGGCGTGCTGGTGGTGTTCGACGAGGCATCAGGTATTGACGACACGATCTGGGCGGTGACAGCAGGCTTCTTTACCGAGAACACGCCCAACCGCTTCTGGCTGGCGTTTTCCAATCCGCGTCGTAACACGGGGTATTTCTACGAAGCGTTTAACTCCAAGCGGGCGTTTTGGAAAACCAAGGTGGTGGACGCGCGCACGGTAGAGGGTACGGACAAACAGGTCTACGAGCGCATCATTCAGGAGTACGGGCCGGACTCATCACAAGCGCACGTCGAGGTCTACGGGATGTTCCCAAGCGCGGGGGATGATCAGTTTATCGGCTCGGACATAGTGGACGAGGCCATGAAGCGGGAGAAGTACAAGGATTTGTCAGCGCCCATCGTCATTGGCGTCGATCCGGCGCGCTACGGCGCGGACGCGACGGTCATCGCCGTGCGCCAAGGACGGGATATTGTTAACATAACGCGGCACCGGGGCGACGACACCATGACGGTCGTGGGGTATGTGATCGATGCGATTGAGGAGTACAAACCGACTTTGGTGGTGATTGATGAGGGTGGCTTGGGGGCGGGGATTGTGGACAGGCTCAAGGAGCAGCGGTACAAGATCAAGGGCGTAAACTTTGGAAATAAGGCCAAAAACCCGATAATGTACGGAAATATGCGCGCTCAGATGTGGGGCGAGATGAGGGAATGGCTAAAATCTGCTAGTATCCCGACCGACAGGTTCTTGAAGACGGATTTGATTTCGCCTAAGATGAAGCCTGATTCACGTGGAACAATCTTCTTGGAGAGCAAGAAAGAAATGAAAGCACGGGGCTTGGCATCGCCAGACGCAGCGGACGCAATATGCGTGACGTTTGCTTTTCCTGTGGCTCACCGCGAGTATACTGAGCCCACTCGCCGCTATAACGCTCAAGACGGCGCAATGCACACTTCATGGATGGGGTCTTAATAATGCCACTCGTCAAATCATCGTCCCCCAAAGCCTTTCGTGAAAACGTAAAGGCTGAAGTCAAAGCGGGCAAGCCGGTCAAGCAGGCCGTGGCAATTGCTTATGCAGTCAAGCGCAGCGCGCCAGCCCCAAAGGGTAAGAAATAATGGCTGATTACACCGGCATGGTGGCGGTAGGCAACGTCGCCAATGGCGGCGGCAAGAAGAACGACGACTCCGGCGTACTAGCGACTGCCCGCAGCCGCCTGGACATGGCGATTTCAGCGCTGTCTGAGTCCCGTGAGGACGAGATCGACGACTTGAAGTTCTACGCTGGCAGCCCGGACAACCACTGGCAATGGCCCGCCGATGTGCTGGCGACCCGTGGCGCGGTGCAAGGGCAAACTATCAACGCCCGCCCGTGCCTTACCATCAACAAGCTGCCGCAGCACGTTCGGCAAGTAACTAATGACCAACGACAAAACCGCCCAACAGGCAAAGTTATTCCAGCCGACGACAAGGCCGACATTGACGTTGCCGAAGTCTTCAACGGCATGGTCAGACATATTGAATACATCTCGGACGCAGATGTCGCTTACGACACCGCCTGCGAAAACCAAGTCTCCTACGGAGAAGGTTACATCCGAATCCTGACCGAGTATTGCGACGACAATACCTTTGACCAAGACATCAAAATTGGCCGGGTTCGTAATTCATTCTCGGTGTACATGGACCCAACCATCCAAGACCCATGCGGCGCGGACGCCAAGTGGTGTTTTGTGACTGAGGACATATCCAAAGCTGATTACCAGCGGATGTACCCCGATTCAGCGCCTATTACCACCCTGCAAACGCTGGGTGTGGGTGATCAAAACCTGTCGCAGTGGCTTAATGAGGACACGATCCGCATTGCGGACTACTATTACGTCGATTACGACAAGGGCACGCTCAATTTGTACCCTGGCAACGCCACGGCTTTTGAGGGAACGCCCGAAGACAAGCAATTACGCGCCATTTACGGCAAACCTAAGAAAACTCGGCAGTCTGACCGACCACGCATCAAGTATTGCAAGATAAACGGCTACGAAATCTTGGAAGAACGCGAGTGGGCGGGCAAATACATCCCCATTGTCCGCATTGTGGGCAACGAATTTGAGGTTGATGGCCGCTTGTACGTGTCCGGCTTGGTGCGAAACGCCAAGGACGCCCAGCGGATGTACAACTATTGGGTATCCCAAGAGGCAGAGATGCTGGCCTTGGCCCCCAAAGCGCCATTTATCGGCTACGGCGGTCAGTTTGAAGGCTACGAAAACCAATGGAAGACCGCCAACACGACCAACTGGCCGTATTTGGAGGTCAATCCAGACGTTACAGACGGCGCGGGCGCTACGCTACCACTACCCCAACGGGCGCAGCCGCCGATGGCCTCCAGCGGGCTCCTACAGGCCAAAGCAGGCGCTTCTGAAGACATCAAGGCATCTACAGGCCAATATAACGCTTCTTTGGGTATGACATCCAACGAGCGCAGCGGCAAGGCCATCTTGGCCCGCCAGCGCGAGGGTGATGTTGGGACATACCACTTTGGTGACAACTTGGCCCGTGGTGTGCGGTATTTAACCCGCCAACTGATTGACTTGATCCCCAAAATCTACGATACCCAACGCATCGCCCGCATCATTGGTGAGGACGGCGAGACAAGCATGGTCAAGATTGACCCGATGCAGGCCGAACCGGTCAAGAAGATTGTGGATCAGCAGGGCATCGTGATCGACAAGATTTACAACCCTGGCGTGGGCAAGTACGATGTGGTGGCGACCACCGGCCCAGGCTACGCGACCAAGCGCCAAGAAGCGCTGGAGGCTATGGGCCAGCTACTGCAAGGCAACCCGCAGCTATGGCAAGTGGCCGGTGACCTGTTTGTCAAGAACATGGATTGGCCTGGCGCCCAAGAAATGGCGAAGCGTTTTGCCAAGACCATTGATCCCAAACTTATGCAAGACGGCGACAAGCCGCCCGAGTTGCAGGCCGCAGAGCAGCAAATCCAAGCGATGGGCCAAGAGATGGAGCAGATGCACCAAATGATCATCAATGCTGGCAAGTCGATTGAGGCGCAAGATATGCACCGCAAAGACTTTGAGGCAACGGTCAAGGCGTACCAGGCTGAAACCCAGCGGATTTCCGCTGTGCAGGCGTCTATGTCGCCGGAACAAATCCAAGACATCGTGCTGGGCACCGTGCATGGCATGATTACTTCTGGCGACTTGGTTACCGAGATGCCTGGCCGTGATGTAGATATGGGTTCTGAAATGCCTCAAGAAGGCATGGAACAGCAGCCGCAGCCTATGGGCGGTATGCAGCCACCACAACAACCAATGGGAATGCCACAATGATGTACAAAGCCGCCGATTTTGTCGGGATGCTGTTCTTGGCCCGTGATGTGGCCCATAGCGTTCATTTGAACACCCGCAGCTATTCCAAGCACGTTGCGCTAAATATCTTCTATGAGCGCATTATTGGCGCTGCGGATGACTTTGCTGAAGCCTACCAAGGCCGTCATGGCTTGATGGGGCCAATCACGCTGCATTCAGCCACCAAGACGGCCAACATCATCGACTTCTTGCAAAACCAGTTGGATGAGATTGAAAAGTGCCGTTATGACGTAGTGGACAAGACTGATATGTCGTTGCAACAGTTGATCGACAATATCATTGAGATTTATCTGCGTACCCTCTACAAACTCCGCTTTTTAGCGTAAGGAAAAATCATGGCGCTTTATTTGCACAATAACAACGCTGACGTTCAAGTCAAAGTTGGGGCAGGCAAGCTCAAAGGTATTTTTGTAAGCGTTGGGGCTGGTTCACCTACCTTGGCCGTTTATGACACTGCTACATCCAGCACTGGCGATCCTACGATTCTTGCAACATTTACGCCAGCAAGTAACACCATGTACTTGTTGAGCGGCGATGATAGCGGCATTTATTTCAGCAGAGGTTTGTACGTTGACAAAGGCGGCACAACTGTTAACTGCACCGTTTTTTACGAGTAAATGCCATGTCTCAATACGCACAACTCAACAACATTGCGCCCGACGCTGGTAGTTTTCAAGTCAAAATAGGCTTTGGCAAAATTCACGGCCTTTTCATCAGCTCTGTTGCAAATGTCCCCAGAATTACGATTTATGACTCTGCCAAAGCAGACACCAATGATCCTGAGATCATTCACCAATTTACACCCACATCTGCTTCAGTTCGCTTATTTAGCGGCGACATTGGCGGAATTGCGTTTAGCAGAGGTTTGTACGTTGTCATCACGGGCGATGCTTCAATAACCGTCATTTATGAATAAAGGTTAATCATGGCCGTATTCCTCTCACCCGTGGGCGGCGTTGCGGCCCAATTCTTTACCAATAACGGCGTGCCCCTTTCGGGCGGCAAGCTGTACACCTACGCTGCGGGAACAACGACTCCAAAAACTTCGTACACCAGTTCGTCGGGTGGGACAGCCCACACTAACCCAATCATTTTAGATTCGGCGGGGCGTGTGCCAGGGGGTGAAATTTGGATAAGCGCGCCGCCATACAAATTTGTTTTAAATACATCAACAGATGTACTTATAGCTACTTATGACAACGTAATAGGCATTGGTGCTGCAAGTTATCAAGTAGATAATTTTACGGGTACGGGGTCACAGACTACGTTTACTTTAAGCGCGGCATCATTAGGTGAAAACTACACGTTTGTATACATCAACGGCGTGTACCAAAACAAAAATACGTACTCTGTTAGCGGAACATCGGTTATATTTTCAACCGCCCCGCCATACACATCATTAATTGAAGTCATGTATAACTAATGGCTAACAGCAAGATTTCCGCACTTACAGCGGCAACCACGCCGGTTGCTGGTACGGAAGTTTTGCCTATTGTTCAAAGCAGCGCTACAAAACAAGTTTCAATTGCCAATCTAACTGCGGGGCGTTCTGTAAGCGCGGCGGACTATGTTATGTCTACGGGCAACTTAGTCCCAAGCACGGCAGCTAAAGGCATCAACTTTACCGCCAACACCCCCGCAGCGGGTATGACAAGCCAGTTGCTGAACTGGTATGAGGAAGGTACTTGGACACCAACTTTGGGCGGCACAACTACTTACAATATACAAACTGGGCTATACACAAGAATAGGTAACCAAGTTACGCTTCAAGGCGTTTTACAAATTAATGCTATAAACGCTCCAACAAACGCAGGGCAAATTAGGGGACTCCCTTTTACGTCAAATAACACTGCCAATTTTTATCAATCAGGGTCTGTTAGTTATTGGGCTAATTCAAATACGCCAGCTACATGGATAGGCTGTTTTGTAAATCCAGGTTCAACAACAATAGATATTACAGCAACGCTTCTTGCTCAAGCATCAACTAATGACCCATTTGCTGTTTTTAAAAGCGGAACAACTTTGTTTTTTAGCTTAACGTATTTCATCTAAGGAAAAAAAAATGTCTTTAACAAAAGCATCGTTTTCAATGATTACCGGAGCGCCGTTTAACGTATTGGATTACGGCGCTAAAGGTGACGGAACGACAGACGATACGGCGGCTATCAAACTTGCTATCACCGCTATCACGGCAAACGGCGGCGGTACTTTGTACTTCCCCGCTACGGGTAGCACTTACAAAATTCCAAAAGTCACCGGCGCGGCAATCATTAGTTATCGTTCAGTTTTTGAATTGAGTTCAAACACCTACGTTGAAATGCAGCCAGGGGCAAGCATTACGTTCAACGGTGTAACCTCTGGCGGCAACTACATGGGCCTGTTTGGGGTTAATTGGAGCAACTTGCCGGTAGCTAACATTGGTTTTATCAATTGCACATTCATTCAAACAAAGCCTTTAGCCGCAAGTACCGAGCAAATATCCGCAATTCAATTTGCTTTTGCTCCTGACGCTGCCAACGGTTCTTTGCAATACGCTCGGGTTACTGGATGTAACTTTACCTATTGCGGAATTTACATGGTAAATAGATTGACCGGCGCTAACACCGCGCTATACGCAACCCGTCAAACGCAAAACGTATTGATTGACAATTGCATAGCAAAAGACAATGCTTCACAATTTGTTACCGCTGATGTAGACACTTGCACTATTTCCAATTGTTTGGTATCTGGGCCAATTGGCGATACAACCGAATCCTATGATGGTGTCTCTATCCATAGCGGATTTAACATTAACATTGTCAACAATGTGTTTACACAAATTCATGTTGGGCAAGTAATCAATGTGCGTGATAGCGTTGAAAATGGTTGTGGTTCTAAAAACATCAACATACTTGGCAACACAATTTATTCATGCACTGCAACGGCTATACAACTAGCAACGGCGGGAACCCCTGCGGCAAACCAAGGCGTATTTAATGTAACTATTTCTGGAAACACTATTTACGATTGCGTTTCTGGGATAATTATTTCTAGAGCAGGAACTTCTGGATTAAGTCAAATATCTATTACAGGAAATATTATTACTGCGGATGCACAAGGTATTTTTTGCTCACAGCCAATTGCAAGCGCCGTTCAAGATTTGTTGATTTCTAATAACTGCATTCACATGATTTCTAGCGCCACAAATACGGCTATTACATTGCAAGCAGTTATTTTTGGCACAGTAACTGGAAACGATATTGTTTCCGACAGCGTTAGCAGTTCGTATCAAATGGCATACTTTGCGGGATGCCAAGAATTGGCTGTTACAGGAAACAATTTTTATACCGCCGCCACTTCTTCTTCCGGCGTTCTTAAAGTTGGTGATACAAGCAAGGTAAATACAAATCTTACTTTTAACAGCAACATTGTTTACTGCGGGTCTAACTTTAGCAACTTTACTAGCGGGTCAAAAGTCTATAATAATCTTTTTGCAGTTAACCCTGTTGTTAATGGAAATACTTTAACGGGCGGAAGAATAAGTTTGGATAACGGAAATACGTCATTTACATCTAATGCTTTTCCAACAACGGGAACATGGGTGCAAGGTGATATTGTGTACAACAGCGCCCCCGCCGCTGGCGGTTCATTAGGTTGGATTTGCACTACGGCTGGAACATCGGGTACTTGGAAAACTTTTGGCGCTATTGCCGCATAAGGACGCACCATGTTTGAAAAACAAACCGTTGTTGACCGCATTGAAGTGTTGGCTGACCAGACTGTTGCCGTGCGGTATGTAGTAACCGTCACGGAAGATGGAAAACCTTTTGCCGAACAGGTCAAGGGTAATTACTTTAAGCCAGGTGATGACTACAGCGCCGAAGATGACAAAGTACGATCTGTCTGCGCCTTAATACATACACCAGAAGCAATTGCCGCGTATCAAGCAAGCCAAACACGAGAAATTCCAGCATAATGCTGAAAACACGTACTGGTGCGTTTACCAGGGATTCTATGGAATCGAAAAATGTCAGAAGAAAGCCTAGCGGTAGTAGACCCCGCGCCGGAACAGGTGGCAACGGCTGCACCTGAACCTGAAGTTAAAGCGCCGGAAGCAGAAGCACCCAAGACTTTCTCGCAAGAGGAACTTGATGCAGCTATTGGAAAACGCCTCGCAAGAGAGCAACGAAAGTGGGAACGGGAACAAGC
>JAULBY010029650.1:0-16028 GCA_032358315.1 Ophiocytium majus
CACGCCCGCCGGCACAGGGCAGCACAGGTGCACACCCTCCAGCTTCAGCTCGTTCAGGAGCGGCGGCAGCGGAGCATCGAATCGTTTTTCACTGTCGCCAGCGCCAACAGCGTGCCGCGTGGCAGCGGTGGCGGGGGTGCCAACAGCGCACCGCGTGGCGGCGGTGGCGGCGGCGAGGGCGGGCGCGGCGGCGGCAGCACCAGCAGCAGCAGTGCGCACGCCGGCGCCAGCGCCACAAGCAGCAGCGCGCGCGACGTGCGCCGCGGCAGCAGCGCCAACATGCGCGCCGGCGCCAGTGCCACCAGCGCCAGCAGCAGCAACACGCGCGCCGGCGCCAGTGCCACCAGCAGCAGTGCATGCATCCTGCCGCCCAGGGTCGGCACATCGGAGATTTACGCTGAGGACCTGCTGGCGAACATGTACGGGCGGTAGACGGTGCAGTGGTGGCGGCGGCAGCGGTGGCGGCAGCGGCGGCGGCGTTGGCAGCAGAGGGGACTTGGGTGCCGGCACCAGGAGCGGCGTTGGCAGCAGAGGGGACTGGGGTGCCGGCACCAGGAGCGGCGGCAGCGCCACCAGCATTGCACGCGGCACCACCAGTGGCAGCAGCAGCAAAGTGCGCGCCGGTGGCGGCACCACCAGCGGCAGCAGCAGCAAAGTGCGCGCCGGTGGCGGCACCACCAGCGGCAGCAGCAGCGGCCGCTGTGTGTGTGTGTGTGTGTGTGTGGCCAGCAGCAACAGCAGCGGCGGCGTGCGTGCGTGGCCAGCAGCAGTAGCGGCCGCAGTGTGTGTGTGTGGCCAGCAGCAGCACCAGCAGCGGCCGCAGTGTGTGCACATGCATAGCGGCGCAATCCCTTTGGATGCGTGGTTCTCTGTTGTTTTTTGGGGGGGGGAGGCGCGGGGGGGGGGGGCGGCAGCGCCACCAGCAGTGCACACGGCACCACCAGCAGCAGTAGCGGCAGCGGCGACAGCAGCGGCAGTGGTGGCGGCCCAGCAGCAGCGCCAGCAGTGTGTGCGGCGGCAGCATCACCTGCACCAGCAGCGCACGCGGCACCACCAGCGGCACCAGCAGCATGGTGCGCGCCAGCGGCAGCGCAAGCAGGGCATGCGTGCGTGCCCAGCAGCAGCAGCAGTAGTGTGCGTTGATGGCAGCAGCAGCGGCTGTATGCGTGCATGACAGCAGCAGCAGCGGCCGCGGTGTGTGCACATGCATGGCGGGGCAATTCCTTCGGAGGTGTCAACCTCAGTTTTTTTGGTTTTTGTGGGGCGGCGGTTGTGATTCGTACGGCGGACGGCACGAAAAAAAGTTGTTTGTTGTGGGAGAGCCTGTGTGTTGTGTTCTCGGCTGTGTGTGGTTTGTTGTGCCGTGCATGCCGTGTGCAAGGCATACAGATGGGAATGACAGGGAATGCCATGTATGGGTAGCAGGGTTGTGTTGCCGGAGCACCTTGCGCGCGTGTGTGGCAAAAACAGGAGTGGCAGGGTGTATGCTGTTGGCACATGTTTGCATTTTACGCGTGAAAGCGCACACGCGAAAAAAAAACACTTTGCGATCACCCGGAGAAGTTGCCGCCGCACGCCCCGCTGTGTCCGCAGTAGCACATGACGCGGCGCTGCCTCTGCACGCACTGCACCACGGCACTCACTCAAGTAAAACACAGTGCCATTGACAATGTCATGGCTCTCTGGAGCAAAGTAGCGTGCTGCAAACGCTAATGCGCCCATACAGAGGACTGCTGAGAAGTATGTGTACATTGTCTGTGCATCTTAAGCCGTACGCTAAAATGGCAGAGCCACACCGCGGCCATGTTCCGATGTTCTGTCCTGCAAAGGCTACATGTACACACCACTATTTTGTGCGTGTTTTACTGCAGCGTCAAAGGAGGGGCCGCTCAGGCTCAGGCAGCACTTTGGTGTACGGAAGGGAGTGGTGCTTGCCTGCTGTCAAAGGTGCATACTTTGACATACCGCGGCAGTACACGTAACGTGCGTGCATGCATGTCAATGAGACATAGTGGCGCTTTGTCTTGTGCATACTTTCACGTACCGCTGCATAGTGGCGCTCCGTCTTATGCATACTTTGACATACTGCTGCAGTACACGGGCAGCTGGCTGCACAGCGCGTGTGTGTATCATTGCAACCAGTGCTGGCAAGCAGTGCATGGGACACCGCGGCGAGAGGTGGAAGCTTGACCACCACAAGTTGTGAATACATATACATGGTAATATTTGTACACCATGGAACCAGCCGTCACTGGCGCTCACGGCTGTGCGCACGTGTGTGTGTGTGTGTGTGTGGTGTGTGTGTGTGTGGGGGGGGGGGGGGGATTAAGCCGAGGGGGCGAAGCAATCAGCTAGTTTTTGTTTAGTTTGCGGGGGGGGACAAATGCCTTGGGGATCACACCACCTCCGCCTATGGCTGCTGCAGCAGACGGCCGCTTCCTTGATGCACCAGCGGGGGGTACGTGCGTCTGTGGCGCAAGGCGCGTGGCTCCCAGCCTCCGGGTGGGGCCACCCATGGGCTGAGCAGCAGAGGGAACACCGCCAGCGGACGGCCCCGTCATCCCGCCCAGCTGCGCCTGCGCCAGCTCCAGCTCCCTGATACGCGCGGTCTGCCGAGCACCCTGCAGCGCATTCACCTGCTGCAGCTCCACGTGTGCCTTGCCGAGCTGGGCGTGCTGGCTGCGCAGCTCCGCGTGTGCCTTCCCCAGCTGGGTGTGCTGGCTGCGCAGCTCCGCGTGCGCCTTCCCCAGCTGGGCGTGCTGGCTGCGCAGCTCCGCGTGCGCCTGGCCCAGCTGTGCACACTCATTGCGCAGAATGTTGAGCTCCTGCTCGTGCTCTGCGCAATCCGCGGGTGCTGGCAGCTGCATTACGAGGACAGCATGTACACAGGTTGCAAGTGCTAGTGTGAAATGGTGCTCGCTGCCGCTGCTGGGTGGTTGTGAGCGTGGGTCCTGTAGAAAACTGTAGCCCAATGTGTGGCGGCCTTGTAACGTACAATATGTGCACGCTGCCCAGCTGGTGCTGTTGGAATGATAAGAAAAAATGGTTTTTGTACACCTGGGCTAGGGGCAGAAAGCAGGACCATGGCAATGATAAACAAGCAAAAAAACCAATCAACTTTTGGGCCCATTAGTTGCTGCACGCAAGCCTTTCAGTTTGACTACAACAAGGCAGGCAAAAGCAGGCCAGTGCCAGAGTTGCTCATCGTCGCAGATGCCAGGCCACATTAGAATAGCGCACATACCGCGCATGCACCCGCCTCCTCACGCGGCCCTGCAGGGCCATCCGGCATTGCAGCAGCACCGCCTCCTCCTCCCTGCGAGGGCACGTGTTCGTCCGCCCCCTCTGCGCTGCTGCCACCCCCGTCGCTGCTATCGCTCCGTTCCTGTAGCTCCTGCTGCTGCGGTACCTCGCCCCCCCCCCCAGCCTCGGCCGGGCGAGCCCTCCGCCGCCGGCCTCGCGCGGGGGGCTCTCGCAGGCTGTTAATCATCTGATACTCACGTATCTGGCGCTCCAGCTCCGCGAGTCGCTCCCTCCCCTCTTCCAAACTCCAGCATGGCAGGCCGGTGTCTTTCCTGTTCGGGATGAGGTGCTGATAGGGGTGCCCCAAGTCCGCCGCCTGTACCGCATGTTTGTACGTGTTTCTAGATGTCCTCCACGAGCGTAATTGCATCTGCTCCTCCACCGAGAACGTCATGCTTCGCAGGCCAGGTGGCGCCGGTGGTGGCCGCCATGGCGTTGAAGACTTGTGATTGACCTCATGAATTCGAATGGTCACGGTCCAAAAAAAATATGGCGGTCTTCCAAGGGGGTGTGTTGTGTGTGTGTGTGGTGCTCAGCAGCACCGGGGGGGGGCAAGCAAATTTGCAAACCGAACCTTAAAGGTGGGAGAGGCTAGGGCACCGGGCGTCGGCACGGGAGGCGCCAGGTGTGGTGGAGAGCGACCTGGGAATCAGCAGGAGGGAGGGGGAGAGGCAGGTGAGGCGCCAGGACCGCCGTGGTGCAGCAGTGCACGCGGGTTCCTAGCCAGCCTGCTGGGCACATGTAATGTTGCTGCTCAGGAAGAGGTGTGCGGGTTGTTGCACACGTTGGGGGCCCTGCCTCCCGAGTGAGCGGGCTAGGGCGTGGCAGCAATGACTGCAGTGGCCGCCAGCGCATTCGCCAAACACAGCCACGCTCTGCACACAGACAGTTACTGCAATCATCGCGCGTTCACTTGATTTTCCTGGCGTTCAGAGGTTTGGTGCGCAGCAAGGGGCGACGCACGACTACTGACTGCTCTGACATGGAAGCTCGGCACACTTCCTAGGCAGCGGGGGGGGGGGCATCTACTGAGGACATGTGCCTGCTGATGTGCCTGCTGATGTGCCTGCTGTCTATCCCTTCGCCATCTTTGGCTGTCAACTTGACAGTCAAGTTGACAGCCAAAGACAGTCAAGTTGACAGCCAACGATGGCGAAGGGATAGACAGCAGGTGCCGCCACAGCAGGTCGCGCCGGCAGAAGCAGAGTGCGTGCAAGCGACAGCACGAGTAAGCGGTTGGGTACACAAAGAGCGCAAGACTGTTAATCTTGAGGTCGCAGGTTCGACCCCTGCATGGAGCGCGAATTCCCTTTTTGCATTTCTCGGTCCCTCTTGGTCGGCGCCCTCAAAACACCCTATTGCGCCCAAAATGCAGGTGTCAACTGTGCACACCACCCCGTTTTGTGCCCAAAAGGAGGTGTGCACACTACGTCGTCAGCCCTGTTGTCTTAACCCTAAGCAGCACTCACACGAGGCTCCTCCCTCTCCTTTTCCTTCCCTTCCATTTTAAAAGCCGCTGCAAGCGGCGGCTAGCCGCACTTGCTGCTGTTCCTCTGGCCAACAACAACTAGCCAGCTGCTGCTGCAAGGGTGGCTCCACCCTTGCCCCAGCAGCAGTTCCCGTGGCAACACCAACCTGACCAGCCGCCGCAAGCGGCGGCTGGCCGCCCCTTACAGCTCCTTGCCAACCACCCAGACGCCGCAAGCGGTGGCTGACCGCCCCTTGCCGTAGAAGCTCCTTGCCCATTCCGAGGATGTTCCTCACCTCAGAAACCTTCTGAAGTACGCAACCTTCCCACCACAGCATTCTGGAAGACCCTCCCTCTGCCCTCTTTCCAATCAGCCGCCGCAAGCGGCGGCTAGCCGCCCTTGCAGTTGTTCTTTGGCAACCAACAACCAGCCACCGCAAGCGGCGGCTGCCGCCACCCTTGCGGTTCCTGTTGCCAACCCAGCCGCCGCAAGCGGCGGCAAGCCGCCTCCATCGCAGTTCCTGTTGCCAACCAACTAGCCGCCGCAAGCGGCGGCTGCCCCCCTCATGCAGTAGGAGCTCCTTGCCCACTAGTCAATTCGCCATCCCTGTCTACCGCAGACCCAACCCTGAGCAGCACACGAATCCAAGCACATGCATAGAGCTCCTCTGCCTCCCGATCCTTTTGCCAACCGGCAGCAGCAAGGCGGTTGGCCGCCTTCCATGTGCTACGGCAGCGTATGGTGGCGGCAGCACCGACGGGCGGCAGGAGCTGTTGCTTTCACGTGAGTTTCCGGTGCAGAAGGAGTGTCATGTGTGCATCTATTAATCTCTTTTGGGGGGCGTGGGTAGGGTTCGGGGCCTTTTAGGCCGGTCGGCCTCGGCCTGGCCGGCAGGCCGGGCCGGGGGGGGGGCGGCTTTTCCGGCCTTGATGTAACGCGTGTTAACCACCACTCAGGTGAACCTGCTGCCTGCTTACGCGCTCCCTGTGGCTTGGCGTTGCCCCTGGCGCCATTTGAGGCTGGCCATGCATGCACTGCTACAGCCAAGGTAACCAACGTTGCAACTACTACTAGTAGTACATGTAGTACTGGTGAGCACTGCCGTCAGCTGCTGCTGAGCAAAGAGCCATGTTGGATCCAGGGGGGGGGACTGGTGAGGGTAGGGGGCCTTAAAACCGGTGTAGGTCGGTCCAGGCCGGGGCAAGCCGGTGCCTGGTCTGAGGCCGGTTGAGGCCGGCCAAGCCGAGCCGAAGCGACCCCCCAGGCCGAGGCCGAGGCCGATGCACTTCGGCCCCGAACCCTATTGAACATGGTTTAATGCGCCTGTAACAGCTTGATCAAACATGTTGGCCTCCCCTGTTGCTAACCGACAAGATACGGTGCTCAACACTATGCCCTCTAAGAAATGTGCCAAGGATGTGTGATGTACTTCTTTGTAAATATTTCATGCATACTTCTGAAGTTATACATGCAGACATAACATTTGGCCCCAGCCACGGCAGTTTCTGAGCTTGGCAGCCTTTTAGGTTTCTTTCACATGGATGTATTACATTGTACTGAAGTGTGTGTATTTGTATATACGTACATGTATGTAGACACACACATTTGTACACATATGAGGCGCAGACATTGGGCTACAGTGTAGTGTTGAGTGCGGGTGGCTGGAGTTGGGTGACAAACACCTTTTTTACTTCACTCGACATGTACACTAATTCGTTAGAGTAGTGCTCTGGCAACGTGCCGGACCTCCCCTTGTGTACGCAGTATTGAGCATTGCCAGCTCTTTCGCTACTCCAGTCTGATCCCTTTTTCTGGTCATGCGCACCGTGTGCAAAGGGCTTTCCGCGCCCTAAGCGGAGTTTAATAAAAGTACATGTACATGTGAGGGCAGGCGCATGCAGCCCGTATGGTCGCCCTGCATTTTTTATTTTTTTTCCGCTTGCAAATGACAAGGCTGTTGGGTTTTCAGGCTGGGTGTAGGGAAGGGTATGTCAATGTACAGGTGCCACAGCTGGCACAAGTCAAGTTTTGATACTTGAAGAAGTATGTGCAGTTCTCCACCGCTGGCGGCGTGGACCCCCAGACACCTGGCGCTGCACTGGACTTTATTGCAGCCATAACATCTCGTCTGCTGCGGGCTGCCTAGACTTGTGGAGTGCTGAATAGGGGGAGAGGGGGGGGCAGAAATTTTGTTGCCAGTTCCGCAACAAGGTACCTATCATCTCCGGTATTCTCATACTACTGTAGTACAACAAACACTCGTGAGTGAGCCTGTTCCTCGTTGGCGGCACAACTGCAGCACCAGCAAGTGCCACGGCGGCACACACACACCTCGTTGAAAATGTGTGGTGTTGTGTCGTCACCGCCTGGGCATGCTCTGTTGGCTGCTGTACCTTGGCCGTGGCAGGGACGCAAAACCCATGTATGGGGATGCACCTGAATTGCCCACTTGCTGGCGTGCTGGTCGGCAGGCTACCACCCCCCTCACAAAACTGGCAACAGAAGTTGAGAGGCTACCATCCCCCTCACAACCTGGCAACCAAAGTTCCCCGACTTCCCAGTTCATGTGTTAATGCAGTTGCAGCGGGTGCTCTGAGCCTGTGAGCATGTATTACGTAGTACCACGGCACAAGCTGGTGCTGCTTGCCATGCTCCTGCATCAGGACTGGCAGCGAACATCGGTGCGGCAGGTATGTGCGTGCTGGGCTGCCTGTGAAGCACTAGCTGACAGCAAGCCGACGCCGCTGTGCATAATTCTTCAACTTTCCACATGTACCAGTGTTATCATACCAAATGTATGTACACGGTGTACCAACGAAACTGCGACAACAGTGCAGTGCCTGGCACCAGCCCAGCCAATGGCGCCCGCAATTGCCTGTGCTGCCAGCCGGCGCCTGTGGTCATGGAGGTGGTGCCTCGCCATTTCACTGCAGCATGAAAAGGTGGCGCAGCCCAATGTACTACTTCAATCTTGCGGTAGCACAGCTGTGACGGTCAGTGTGGGCACAGCCAGCTGCACAGACAAGCCTGTTCACTAGTTGACCACTGCACAGGCGCCATGCTATGGCATGTGCCGTTGTGTTTGCTGGCGGCTGCCACACATGACTCCGAGCTGGATGAGCTCGGGTGTGGCTGTTTGAACAGACAGCGGTTGTCGAACGAAGGACGTCCTCGACAAGTGGGTGTCCTGGAGGCATGCATACACAATTACACGTGCACAATACGTTTCTTACCTCACGAACCTCAGAGCGCAGTGCTGGTGTACATGTAGTGCTCAGTAGTGGTGTGGACGTGGAGAGTGGCGTGACGGGCGGACGCACAGGAAGCGGGCGGGCTGCACACGCGTGGGCGCTCCCCTCTCAGACACTTCTGACATCTCTGGTGCTCCTGCTGGTAAGGTGCTGAGCTGCTGGCCCGCTGGGTATGTGCTTGGATTACATGTGCACTGCGGTAGGCTGGCTGCAACCTGCCACTTGGAGTAATGCTCAGCGCTTCTACCTTCCACAGCCTGCCTTGAGGTTTGTTTGTGGATACAACGGTTCGCTTGACCTGACCAATCTATAGGTCATTGTTGCCGGACACAGGGCTCACGTGTACTCCAAGTGTGTGGCTTTGTAGGTGCATTTGGCAGCGCCTTCAACGCATGGTACTCCAGACAGTGAGTTCATGGCATGGCTGCGATTGCAGTAGTGGTGCAGTGTGGCTGCACCTCCAGTTGGCAGTGCTGAGTGTGCAGCCAAGCACACTGGATAAGGTGCTGTGACCCCGTCTCTGTGTTGACACAGTGTTGTGTGTGTGTGGTGCTTCCTGCCTCGAGCTTTGCCCCCTTTGGAGCACAGACCCTGGGTGGGTGCAGGAACGGGGCTGGATATGAGGTACGGCACCCTTGGTGCCGCTGCCATCAGTGCTGCCAGTGCACCAGGCACCATCGCTAACAACACGTGCAAACAATAACTCACGTCAACCAGCGCAAGTGCCGCACACACTCTTGCGTAACGGTACAAAACTGCAAACGTGCAAGCCGTGTTCAAAGGTAACAGGTGCCCAACGCGGGGGAGGAGTGCTTTGTTCTGCCTGCTGTCAGCCGCTTTGTGCCACTGCATGGTGTCGCCGCTGCCCGGAACAGTACCTTGTGAAGTACAAGTTGAAGTCGGTACCATGCCATCCAGGTGACATTCACGTGCTGTGTGCGGCCCTTGCAAAGCTCACCAGCAACACCAAGCAGCTACATGGCAGTCCATTCATTGGTACTTGTATCTATCTCTCCTTGTACACATGAGTGCTTCCTCTGCTGATGCACCACTGCTATTGCCACCACTCACCGCAACGCAGTACTTCACCTGGCAGCCTGAGCCCAGCGCCAGCGCTGGAAACCAGTGATGGTGAAGCCAGACTTTTGGGGGGGATCAGGTTGCCCGTAGTTGTCAGAAGCTTTGTGGGGCAGCTGCAGCTGCCTCGAGGCCAGGCGTCACACAGAGTACTACGTAGTATGAGAGAGCCCAGCTTGAACCAGTGTTAGGTGTAACAGCCATTGGAAGTGTCCAAGTACAACTTGCACTTCAGGCTTCAAGTTACCGTTGGGCAGGCCCCAACTGGCCAACATGGTACACCCCCCCACCAAGCAGCATGCAATAAGCAACAACTCACCTCAAAACGTGAGGGGAGGGAACGGGGACTGAAGTAGAGGCACATGTTGTGTAGGCAACGCCATTTCTTTATTTCCATCCATGGGTGCGTGTGCCCCAGGCCTCCGCTGCTGCTCCAGCTGATCCTGACTGTTGTCAGGCGAGAGCACAGCACTGTGTGTGCGGCCGAGTGCCCACATACCCAAAACCCGCGAAAAACAGACAAACCCTCGCACCCACGGTGGCAGCGCTGACCGCTGGTGCTGCTGCATGGCGCCGCCGCTCTACACACGAGCTGGCCACCGGCAGGTGCTGCAGTGGCTATGCAACCGCGCTGCCCGCGTGAGAGCAGCCGCACGTGGGCACCTTTGTTTGTCCCTCTGCAGCGCGCAGCAGCCTGTGGACACACGTAACTGAAATGCACAAGCAGGTGCGAAGCCGCGGCAGCACACAGCAGCCGCCGCCGCCGCTGCTGCAGCGCCAGTGTGCGACGGCGGCTGCACCATCTACAACGACGGCGGTGCCATGGCTGTGTGGCTCAGCCATTGGGAGCACTGTGGTGGCGGCCGCAGGCACTGCGGTGGCGCCAGGTAGTCACTAGTGAAGCACGGCGGCGGTGGCAGAGTTTCTTAGGTGGCCGTCGTGGCGATGGCTGCAGTCGGCTGGGTACCATGGACACTGCTGTAGGCGTGCAGGGCGCCGCCGCTGTTGTGCGCGCTGTTGTTCATGGCACAAGCAAGTGCTGAGCAGCAGCACTTGTGCTCACCAGCAGCAGCGGCGCTCCGCAGCCCCACTGCCACTCCTCCAGCCCCAAGCAGGAGCCACAGCGGCACACCCATGCTCAGCAGCAGCAGCAGTGAGCACGATACCCATGTCGGCACACCATCCTCATCCCCGCCCTCTAGTGCCCTGTCACGCCTGCCCCCACCGCTGCCTAGCAAGTGAGAGCGGTGCCCAGGCAACACACCCAGGCCGCCCCCCCCCTTCACACACGAATGGAAAGCAGCTCAGGAGTCTGCTGCTGCCACTGGCTCCCTTCCACAGACCCAGCGCTGCAGCAGCGGCAGCCAAGTGCAGTCAGTCGCTGCGGCGAGCACAGCTTTGCGCTGCGGCGGCGACGGCCCAAGTGCAGTCAGCCCTGCGGCAGGCACAGCTTTGCACTGCAGCAGCAGCGGCCCAGGTGCAGTCAGCGCTGCGGCGAGCACAGCTTCTTGGCGGCGCGTGCGGCGGGGCGGTCATGGGCGCGTTGTTGCGCGCCGCCGCCCTTGCCTCCACCGCCAGTGCCGGCGCCGCCGATGCGCCCTCCCTCCACGCAGCCCACGCTGATGTAGCGCTGGTGCTCCTGTGTTGCCATCGCAGCAGCGGAAGGCGCATTAGGGCAGTGAGGCGCAGTGGGGTTGAGTTGGGGGCGGGTCTTAGGGGCTCCCTGTGATATCAAGTGGAGTGTTTTTTGGGAGGTATTAGACCGACATCGTTTTTCGATACAGTATGCTGCATGTATCAATGGTAGGTTGTCAAAATGAACATAATAGGTGTACCTGGTATGCCAGGACAGGACAGGCTCAGAAGCAACGGCTGACAAGACCATTTGACATACCTAAGTACCTAGAACTAGTAGGTACAGAGTATTACTAGCAGTTTACTAAAAAGTACTTCAGAAGTAGTATACAGTAGTAGTTGACGTATAATACCAACATGAATGAATACATAACTTTTTTAACATGCTTGCACAACTGGCGTGTATGTAGGTCGCTCACCTGTGAATAGCCGTAGTGAAAGGACAGCTCTTCATGCGCGGCAATAGGCCGCCGTGCCGTGAGCCCGATGCGGTGCTCCCCATCGCGCAGCACAATGCGCACGGAGCAGTTGCACTGCAGCGCGTCCTGGTTGTTGGCAAACTTCATCTGAGGGTTGAAGTTTGTGTTGAGGTTGAGTAAGCCAGGGTAGGGTAGGCAGCAGCAGCAGCGGCGGCAGCAGCAGCAGCAGCAGCAGCGGCAGCAGCAGTGGTGGCAGCGGTGGCACCGGCAGCGGGCGCAGCGGCAGCAGCAGTGGTGGCAGCGGTTCACCGGCAGCAGGCGCCGTGGCAGCAGCGCCGGCAGCATAGGCATTGCCGGGCAGCAGCAGCGGCAACGGCGGCAGCAGCAATGGCGGCAGCAGTAGTACAGCGTCAGCGTTTGCGCGCACGGTTTTGATGTCGTGTGTACATGGGCAGGCTGCGACCACTGCCACCATTGGGGAAAAACGAAGCGTGCAGGCACGGTGCATGCGGCACATCTCTGCAGTCTGAGCGCACACAGGCACGCGCCACCCAAACACCAACCAGGCAAACCGGCAGTGCGAACTTCACGACGGCGGCAGATGCATGGGCGGCACCTTGCATCAGTACAGTAGTGCCAAATGTCAGAGGTGGCGGAGCTGCCACCATGGCACAACAGCATTATGTGGACTTTTCAACGCACCCGCAACACAATGGGCAGAAGAGCAGCCGCACTGTACATACACATGTACATACTACTAGTACATACCACTGAAGTATACTTCAGAAGTATACTACTAGTAGTATGTCACCAAAAAAATGAATACCTCGCCCCCCCCCCTCCCAGGTTGAACCATAGTTGCAAATGCATGGGACCACAGGGCAGTAAAGGCATACACATGCGTATACACGGTCAGCTACAAACTCCAACGCCAAAAAGGCAAGCTTCATCTCGCTGGGTGCATCCAAGCTGCCTAATGCGAAAGCAGTGTTGCAGTTGGCTTTCTGAGACAAAATTGCTGAGACCCAATTTGCAACCTCAGTTCACACTCTCTCTCTGTGTGGGGGGGGGAAGCAGGTAATGAGGGACACCAGACCTACTACTAGTAGTACTTCGAAATAGTTCAAAATTACTACTCCGCAGCTGCCGCTGTGACTGTTACCTTGTTGCCCCCCCTAGTGGCGTCGACCACCTCATCCTCATTGAGGTTGAACAGGAAGGAGCGCGCCAGGATGTCGTACGTCTGGCCGCGCCGCTCCGCCTCGTCTTGGCTGCATGCCACATGAAAAAACCCAGAGCATGTACATCAAGTTGCGGAAACCACCTCAAATTCATATGTGAATTCACACTCAATTGCATGTGAATCCTAGAATTGTGTCTGGCCCCGCCGCTCCGCCTCGTCTTGGCTGCACGCCACATGAAAAACGCCCCACAAAATGTACATCAGATTGCGGCGGCACCACCTCAGATTCACATGTGAATTCACATTACATCGCATGTGAATCCTAGGATTATGGCTGGCTCCGCCGCTCCGCCCCATCTTGACTGTGCATCACATGAAAAGTGTCCCATAACATGCATATCGAACGGTGTATGAAACAACGTCTCAGAGCACATGTGAACTCACATGACATGACATGTGAAGCCACCTCATATCACATCTGAATTCACATCAGTTCGTATGTAAATGCTAGGAATGGGCCTGGCGCAGCAGTGTGTGTTGCGGAGACTGCCCAAATTCGGTAGATTTAGCACAGAAACAGCTTTGCAGGGCTTACTTGGGGGCTCTTACTGGCCTCTGCAGGCTCGGGGGTACCGTGGTTCTTGCCTGGCTGGAACATTCTCCAACGCTAGGAATCGGTCGAACTCGGTACCAGGCTGGGGAAACCCAGAGAAGCAAATAGGAAAACTGCCGTGCTGTTGGTCTCTGTATTGAGGCAGCAAGCAAGGTAGTGCCTACTGGTGCAGTGTTTAGGGGAAACTCGGAGGGAGCAAGGGCTGCTGCAACTAGGAGCTGACTGGTGAGCTTGGCTTGGAGGTTCAGTGGTGAGTGTTGCTCTCGATTCACTACACAGCTTGAGCCAGAGTTTGGACTCTGTAGTCACAGCAAGGCTCCTCTGTCCACCAGGGCAGGTCTGCAAGTTCTCTTCAATACACGGTTTTGCAAGCAAGCGGCTTGTTTGGTTGGTATCACGGCTTGCCCTACCCTGCTGCCTGTGAGGTGGTGTGGGTGGCTTGTCAGTTGGCCCCGAATCGGAATTGAACATCGCGCCGCCCCTCTCCGACGCCATCGGACGGGTGTGCGGAGTCGACAATGGAGCAGCAGCAGAACCCAAGCGTTGACGGCTTCATCGGCTCGAGGACCAGAAACCGCAGCACGCGTGAGGGGGCCCTGCCTGGGGTTGCTCTCGACCATGCTGACGGCCAGGCAGTGGCGGCAAACAGTACGGCATCCGGTGTAGGCAGCCGGGTTGCGCGTGCTGGTGCTGCCCCAGAGGAAGCGGCGGGGACCCCGGTGGAAGCGGTTACAGCGGAGAACGCTCCTGAAAGCGTCGAAACCTCTGCTGTGCCTGCCGCCCCACCCACCCCCGCTACCGCAGGCGTCATCACCCGTTCCCGCAGCAAGTCAGCAGCGACCGCAGCCACGCCGGGCAGCATCTGCGCGACTTCAGCAGGAGCCACAACGGGCAACGAGACCATGATGGACAGCGACCTGTTCCCCGTGAGCAGCAACATGCCGGCCGACAACACCTGCGACCAGCGCCCGACCGACGCCCCTACGACACCTTCTGCTGGGCTTGGCAACGTCGACCATGGCATCTAGGAAGCTGGGCTTAGCGACCAGGCGGCGCCATCGGACGCTCGAGTGGACGGGACGTCCACTTCTTTTGGGGGGGAGGAGGGAGAGGAGGGAGAGTCCGACCTGGAGGGACGCATTGCTGCCGCACGCAGCACCGCCATCATCAACCAGATGAGCACCTTCAACATGGACGGCTATTCCCTGACTGTTCCCGCTTACACTCCCACCCCCGACTTCTCTCCTAACGTGACCCCCGAGCGTGGCGACTCGGCGGGCCACGGGGGCGCCAGCGGCAACGCGCATCACCAGGACGAGACAGACACGACAGCTTCGGCGCTGCTCAGCACGGGCGGACGCCAAGGCTTCACGCTATACGGAACGAAATTCGAAATCAACAGCGACTCGCCCCCCATCATCGCCATGTACGAGGAGCGCATCGCGGCGGCCAACCTTCGCAACATCGAGGAACGCGGGGCGAGGGCGGCCATTGAGAACGAGGCCAGACAGCTGCGCGAGCGCGCGGGGGCGGCAGAGGCGCGTATTGCCCGCATGGAGCAGCAGCTGCGGCGGGCGAGCATCAACGAGGTCAAGGCCAGGCAGGACGCGGAGATTGCCCTGGTGGGACGCGAGCGCGACCTCGACATCGCCCGCACCCAGGCCAGCGTCGACAAGGGGCGCACGGCCATACTTACCAACAAGGTGGACAGCCTCAGCAAGCGCCTGGCCACCAAGCAACAGCCGCGACCTGCACGACCGAGTGGATCAGCTCAGCAACCAGAACGACAATCAAGTGCGGCGCATGGAGCAACAGAGCCGCGAGCTGCTCAACCACAGCATGGAGGCCACCCGCCAGGCCGCCATCATGGAGGAGGAGCTGCTGTGCGAGCGCGCCCGCGTGGAAAAGCTGCAGCACCTTCTCCGTGCCTCCAGTGGCAGCACCAGCACACCCAGCACCGGAGTTGGGGGAGGCACTAGCGAGGTGCCGCCCCTGGAGCGCGACGCACCCCACCTGGAGCGCCGCCGCTCTGCCAGTCACCGCCCGGGGCTGGGCAACTCTGGCGATGAGCACGGCGAGCTCTCGCGCCGTGACATGACCCGTGAGCTGGAGATGGAGGAGGCGCTGAGTCAGCAGCGGCGCAGGGAGGCGAGGGAGCGCAGGCAGCAGGAGGAGGCGGAGAAGCGCAGGGTGCGCCTGGAGCGCCAGTTCAACCAGCAGCAGGAGCAGCGGCGCCGCCAGCAGGAGGAGGAGGACAACGCGGCGCGTGCCAAAACACTGGAGGAGGAGCGGCGCAGCAGGCAGCGCGAGGTACGGCGCCAGTCTGCTGGGGGGTACTCCCCCGCACAGGAGTCACCAAGCCAGGGGAGCAGCGCGCGCTACGACGACGAGGGGGGGGCCATGGCTCGCGCCGTGTGCGCCAGCCTGTGCGAGGACGTTCAGCGTGTGACCCGAGCTTCCGCCACCTGCAACCGCGCCATCATGCCGCACAGCAACCTGAAGTGGGAGCAGGCGCAGGAGTGGAACCCCAGCGGCCCGACTGCCACAGTCACCGCCATTTCTCAGGTGGTGCTGGAGCGCCAGCAGCAGCTCGCGCACCGCAGCAGGTTACCTGGCGGGAGAGGAGCGCCCACTGCCCACCACGCTGCTGCAAATGCGCGCCACGCGCAGCCTGCTAGCAGTGGAGACGGAGCTCGCCAATGCCATGGGCATCATGCTGGAGTACTTTGTGCGGGAGAGCGACGAGGGGCGGAACCCCGCGGCCAGGGAGCTGTACCGCGCGTCCATACTTAGGAACTGGGCGAGCGCCGCCAGGGACATCATCCAGCTGGGAGCGGTGGAGCGCCTCGCGGCGGAGTTGTCGGACGAAAACGTGTGGGACACGCCGGCATACCGCCAGGGGGGTTTCAACGAGTCGGCGAACCTCTACTTTTTGGAGGTGGCGCACCTGGCGCTGGTGAACGGCAGCCTGGGGGCGCTGCAGCAGCGAATGCGGCCGGGGCAGGCAAGTGCGCGCAAGCGCAAGGAGCTGCGGCAGTTTGCGCGGCCCGTCTCGGACAGCGACAGCAGCAGCAGCGC
>JAULBY010029661.1:0-16023 GCA_032358315.1 Ophiocytium majus
CTGGGACCGTTCCTAGCACTGTTCTTTAGGTGAGGGCATACCTGTGTGCTGAGCACACAGGTCATAGCACTGCGTACATGTATGCACACACACCTGTACAGTAGTTGTACTTTTATTAAACTTGCCTTAGGGTTAGGAAGGCCCTTTGCACACGGTGCGAGAAAATCAGACAGGTAGCGAAAAAGCTGGCAATGCTCAGTACTCTAAGGGAAGGGAAGCCTGGCATGTTGCCAGAGCACTACTCTAACGGATTACAGCCCCATGTCCCCGGGGACCCAGCAGTTGTACATATTGCACTTGCGCTTGTGGGCGCGCGTGCAACAGCCCAACTGGTGCAATGGCATGTCGTGCATGCCAGCACGCTCGTGGTCATGGCAACAATGCCCAGCATGCATGATCATCGACTCTTGTTGCAAATGTTGGTTGCTGGTTGGTTGTTTATACGAGCACAGCACACTTATTAAACTCCGCTTAGGGCGCGGAAAGCCCTTTGCACACGGTGTGTGTGACCAGAATAAGATCAGACAGTAGCGAAAAAGCTGGCAATGCTCAGCACTGCGTACTATAAGGGAAGCCTGGCATGGTGCCAAAGCACAGTACACCTGTACTGTAGTTCTATTTACACTTTTCGAAAAGCTTTTGGGCGTGCAACAGCCCACTGCAATGGCATGTCGTGCATGCCAGCACACTCGTGGTCATGGCACATGCCCGGCAGTACATGCATACTGTACCCACGAACACAAAGTGCTCTAAACAACCAAGAACGCACATGACTGCTGCTAGCAGGCAAACACATGTAGTACATGCTGCCAAGTCGTTGGCATACAGCCCTGGGGCGCCCGCACCTGCCACCCCTGTGCAGCCGCGTCCAAAGCCTGCCACCGCCGCTCCTGGACCATGCCAGCTGATAAGTCAGCCGCATGTGCTGGACAGCACGGAAACAGCCAAGTACCTTGCACGGCAATTGGCGGTGTGCAACGGAACCCGCATCAAAGTGAAGTGGCGTGGGACAGTGAAAATTGACGATACCATGGTGGTTGCGGGAGGGGCCTTTCTGCAGATCCAGGCCGACAGCACGTCTCCGTCCGCAGACATTGATGGGCAGCGCAAAACGCGCCTGCTTGCGGTGATGGCAGGTGCCGTGGTGCACCTGCGAGGCCTTGTGCTACAGTACGACTTTGTTGACACAGAAGGAGGAGCTGCCATGGTTGGGAAAGGCGGGAAGTTGGCGGTGGAAGCATGCACATTCCTGGCCAACGGTGCTTCCCATCACCAGTGACAGCGGCACATGGCTCTGTGCTGCATCATGATCTGCGGCAGAATCATTATCCTATACAAAACAGTGTCTGTGCCAGCGGCACTATGCTGCAGCACAGTGCTTTTGCAACAGTGGAAGAGGCCAATGGCACTGCACAGCTCACCGTCATGAAGTTTGTCAAGGTGGCTTGCAGTGCCCACCGCCACTCCACTGCTGGCAGCAGCTGCTGCATGCTGGCTGGGCCCACCGGCACCGGCATGGTGCACCAGCTCGGAGTCCCTGCTGGCTGCCAGCACCTGGTTGCAAGGACACCACTAGCTGCATCACCGGCATCTGCCAGCCACGCAGCACCACACGCACCTGCTGCACCAGCAGCAAGCATGCGGTATCTGCCCTTTGTACCCTCCACCGCGGTGATCAAGCAACATGTTGCTACCGTATACAGGTCAGCACCAGTCGCCAGGCGCAGTGCCACCGCGGCAGTGCCACCCACACGTGCTGCTGCGCCAGCAACACACATGCTGCATCTGGCGTGTGCCTGGGTAGCCGCTTCGCCGGTGCTAACCCCCTGCGAACATTATATGGAAACTCGATCTAGGAGCAATAAACTCTAGGTCTTCCCGCCGGTAGGGGCCGTCATTATATATGACCTCATACACACATACTTCTGTAGTACAATCATTACAATCCGATCCAGAATTACGGCGTAATTGGTAGCGGAATATGGCACATTAATCATGACGAGTATGGTTCCGGCACCCGAATTTTTCACAGCACATGCGTTTAAACAATACTTCTGAAGTAGTTCTGGAAGTATACTACTAGTACTTCTGAAGACGTGCTGTTACAGTATATACTTCGAGTATGAAAATCGCCCAAGAGCAATACAATATACTTCAGAAGTATGTAAGGACGGTACTTGTAAACGCAAGCATAGTTTTGCTGCATGAAATCCTATGTCTCTACTACACGTGTACACTGTGTACTTTGGGGATACCATATAGACATGCATATATATATGTGTATGTTACTGCTGGTGTATACATACATCTACATGTACTTATATATACACCCACAAATGCACTTGTTTGAAGTATGTATACATACACTGTCATGGCATGTACATGCTTCAGCAGCATGCTGTGGCTATACCTAGTACTTTGAGGTGGTACACGGGAGATCTGCTGGCATGCACTTGACAACCACCGCCACAGACACCCTCACAAGCCCACATGGCATACGGCTGTACCATGGTGCCGCGCCCAAACTGCTGCTGCCACTGCAGCACGAAACATCACAGCGTGGTCCGCCGCCATTGAGCGCCGCCGCTAATGCACTGCTCCCTTCCGCGGCCGCACGGGCGTCAGCTGCTACGGCTCCTGCTGTCACATCTCACGCGCTGCAGTGCCAGTGCCGGCGCGCGCGGCTGCTGCACAGTAAAACTACTTCAAGTACTGCCACTGCTGCCATGTTGCTGCCAACAACCACGCTGCTGCAGCGGTTTACTGATACACCACCGCTGCCACCACAGCTAGCGCGAGGGCGCCTGTGGAGCTGCTGTCACCGCTCTGCTGCCGTTGCCGGTGTCATCCGCTGCCATCACATCGCTGCCACCGCTGCCATGGCCCTGGCGCTGCACAACTGCTCGAGAGCAGTCTGAACAAATTTGTACCACTTTACTTCAAGTTGCTGGCTCGGGCTCAGTGGGCTGGTCGGCTACTACCGTACGTTACGGAAGTTAAGACCCCCCCTTAGCATATTTTAGGGGTGTGGAGCCTATGTTTTTTAGGGGGGGGGTCTTATCTAACGTACCCCCCCCTTATAAAGTTTTGCCTGCGCGAAGTGCGTCTGCAGCACCGCATCACCGAGAATAAGGGGGGGGGGGGGGGCAGCCCTGCATCATGAACTGTGCAGTACTTACAGTTAACATTACTTTTCTTGCACTGCACGCGAGCTGCTGCAGTGATGTGTGTGTGAGTTGCGCAGTCTCGGGCGAAGCAGCTGCTGTGGCAGCTGTGCAGCCCCCAAACAATTCGTCGCTGCTCTGCACCTTTGCTAAGGGGGGGTCTTAACTAACGTGCCCCCCCTTATAAAGCATCAAGTCGATGAAGTGTAGAACTTGAAGTGTTGCACAGCAGCGGTGGCTACCTGCAGTGCCAGCACCAGTGGCAGGCAGCGTTGAGTTGCGGACCCCCGTGCGTCACCGTGCCACATACTGCCACAGGTGCGTGCACCTGTGCTAGCCACGTGTCGGTCTGCGCCACGCGTTGTGCTGCACCGACCGCACGCACTCTTTTGAGCGGCGCTGCCTCACACGCTTCCTCGCTGCTACGCCATGGGCCTCTGGCCACCAGCAGCAGCCGAGACTACTGCGCCTGCACTCTCCCGACGCGGCACTGGCGCATGTGCCTCGGCGGATGCTGCACGGCAGTAAACTGTTCAATTTGCTGGCGGGTCCCCTTCCCAAATTGACAACTCAACTGCGCGCCGTTCATCTCCTCCCTGCTCGTGCGCACCGGCACTGATGCGCCGGGCGCTGTCGATGCTACCACCTCCTCCAGCTGCCCCTGCTGATGATGCATCCCATACACGTGGCGGTGAGCTGGCATCAGTGGCAGTGCTGCCACTGCTGCTGTGGTGCCTGCCAGGGTCACCGCTGCGTGGAACCTGCCTCTCCTGCTGCACCTGCTGAGGACTGTGCCGTCTCTGGGCACTCGTCGTAGCCAGGCGTCATGCTTAGAGTCTGCCCCCCCCCCCCCAACCCTGTTTTGTCTCAACACCACGCGCGTGCACACCACAGTTTCGAACGTTTCAGGTGGTGGCGCTTTTTTAAAACCCCGAGATCTGGATGTGCCGAGCACATTGCACCCAATATGCAGCAGCAGCAGCGGTGGTACAGTGCGCGGCGGCCACGCAGCAGCGCAGCACGCGGCGGGTGCCATGGCGCCGATACTGCCGTACGGCAGCTTTTTGGAGGAGGCTGGCAAGCGCGCGCAGGACAAGGGCGATGCCGTGTACGTGGTGGGGAGATGCCGGCACGTCCGAGGAAACCATGACATACAAGCAGCTGTGGCAACAGGTGAGCAAGCGCATGGCGCTGCGGCAGCAGCAACTGACTTAGCTACGGGTCTCTCATACTCTCTGCGCACGTCCTGGCGATAAACGACTGGAATTTGTGTGTAGACCTTGTGTCCCAGGATGTGACGGCAGATTTGGCCCCCAGCGCCGAGACAGCACTGGTGGGCAGCACGCGCACCGCACACGCACGCGCGCGTGGAACCACGCGCTGCTGCTCGCGTCTGCTGCTGCTGCTGCTGCTGCCTCAACGCGCGCCACCACCACACCTGTGGTGCCCTCCCGTTGTTGCGCTGAACATGTACATCTGAACCAATTACACCATTTTTAATTTTGGCAGATGGCGGCAGCACATATATGTTTGTGTGCAGAGCGCCCCCCCCCCGCCGCCGCCCCCCTCCCCGCGAAGAATGCTCGCTGGCAGTCGCTGCGGCCTGCGTGCACGGCTCGCCATGGGACGGCACGTGGCCATCGCCAGCAGCACACACACCGCAGTTCAAGAAGCATGGTAGCTGCTGCGCTGCTGAGCACCGGTACACCCCGCGCCACGCCAGCAGCTGCTGGCTTTTAAAAGCAAGCGCTTGCTGCCTGCTGGCACTGGTAGAATTTGTGTAGTTCTGAGCTGAAATTAGGCGGGCTGCTGCACTGTCTGTACGCATACACATGTGCACATGCATACGCACACATATACAAGTGTGTATGTACTTCAGAAGTATGTGTACACATACAAGTACTTCAAAGTACTGTCCTCATACTTGGAAGTATACATATGCGTGCACGCATGACCGGTCAGCTGACAATTATGCTTCCTAGTCCCTAGCCCTAAAGCGGTCAATCATGTTTCACCGCCGTCCATGTCCTAAACTTTCATGTACTGTGTGTACACTTACTTTTATGTATGGCTCGATTTTGGTATTACAAATGGAGCGGTGGCATCAGTGACATGCACAGAATGCCGCAGCGTGGACTTGCAATTAACAGCTGTTCAGAGGCACAACATCGGCACCATTATGGCCTGCACACCACATTCCGTATAAAGTGGCTGATGCGCCGCAGCCTCTGATGCTGCAGTAGCCGTGGTGTGTGTTGGCCCTGCAATTACTGTAGCTGAAATTTTGAACGCACCTGTCTCAGAGGCTACAAATGTACTGGTGCCGACACCCACTTCGATCCCACTGGCATGTGTGCCACCGTATCATGCAGTCACTGCTGAGCTCAATGAGTCAGTGGAAAGGCAGTACACCATGTAGTGTAGTGCGGCATGCAGTATGCATTGTAGTGTGGGGTCCACAAGCCTGTCACTGACCACATGGATGTTTACAAAACATGATACTTCGAAGTCACACTTGTACTTATATGACCTAATGCACTGGCGCCGGAGGCGTGGTGCGGAAGCCGTGACACAACCCTGCACTGCTAAGTTCCGGAACTTGCATGTGCTGTTACCACACCGCTTACACACAACTCACACATATGAATGCAACCTACTGCCGCTTTGTCTTGCATGTCACAGGCTGGCACCATTGCTCGCCGCCTTCGCAACGAGTGGGGCGTGTCACGTGGGGACAGGGTGGTGCTGTGCTATGCGCCCGGCCTGCACTTCTTCACCGTGTTATCGGGTGTCTGCGGGCGGGTGTGGTCGCGGTCATGTGCTACCCGCCCAACCCCGCCAAGTGAGTGCTCAACAAATTTCGACATTACAATACTTTTAAGAAGTATTATTATAATACGCTACCAGTAGTATTACTGATAGGGTCAGATACTATGCATATACATGTGCACATGCATGGTGCATCAACGATGATTATATACTTCAACAACAACAATGTGCACATGCCGAGAGGTGCAGAACCTATTGTGGGCTGGTGCAAGTACATCAGTGCGGGCTAGGCGTGGTTGATCACATGCGCACCTTTATTGCCGCCACGCCAACACCACCCCTACCACCGTCACACTCCCAAGCAGCATACATGTGCGCTCTTGAGCAGTGCACTTGCAAATGCTGCTCATGCGCAACATCCACGTGCAGGCATGGCAATGGCCTGATACTGTAGCAGCTCAGCTGCAGCTGCAGCACAGTGACACATGCCTGACTGCTGCATGCATTGCCGCGCTTCCGCCCGCCGCAACCGCAACCCGCCACTGGCAGGCTGGCCCAGAGCCTGGAGAAGATGCAGAAGGTCATGGACGACTGCTCCGCCGTGCTCTGCATGACAGACACGCGCATCAACATGCTGCGCGTCATGCGGGGGGGGCGCATCTTCAATGCCGTGCCCTGGCCCGCCGTCCGTTACGTTGTAACTGACGCTGACTGGAGTGCGGCTGGCGGCGTGGCAGCCCTGGCGAGGTTTGCATTTGGGGGAGGACACAAGGAGACGGCAGCGGCGCCGCCGCAGTTCGACGAGCCTGGCATCACCCCTGAGGACCTTGCGTTCCTTCAGTACACCAGTGGTGAGCACATGCATGATAAGTGCTGCACACTGTGTGATGAGAGGTACAGGAAGTGAGTGCTGCTGCCACAGGTGCTGGCAGTGGATTTAGGTACAGGTGTCAGGGCTAGGCGCTGCACATGTCTGCAGCAGTGATACTTCCGGTTCACTTGTACTTGTACATATGCTTCGAAGTACGTACACGTTTACACACGTGCCAGTGGGTTAGCTGCGATATACCCGGTGATGAGCTTAGCCGTGGCTTCAAGACAAGGGGACGATACAAATGTCAGCAGGTCACAGCTTCCATAATGGATCATGCTCCCCCTAGCAATGTCCCAAAGTGGGGTGCTGGTTTTCACTAATGATCCCACACACCCACACCTTTGTAGGGGGGCGGGGGAGGGTGTCCGAGTCCCTGCTGCCACCACCATGGTGCACTTCCGCCGCCATTGTCTCGACACTCCTTGCATGAGTGACAGTGTTGGCAGTGGCATGCCACCAGCATGCGTTGACTAGTCATGGTGTGGTTGGGGAGGTGTCGCAGTACCGTGTGCCATCGGTGGTGTCTGCAGCACTGCAGGAGTGGCACTCGCAGCGCTGAGGAATATGTGGACCACCTACTGATGGCGCACACTTAAATATGCCGCACCCGGCAGGGTGGTACTACAGTATAGGGCGTGGCCAGCACACTTGAAGTGGTGCCGGTGGTGTCAAATACCTGTCACAGCAAGGCGTAGCACAAGCGATGGCAGCTGCTTTCCCCAACTAGTAGTACTCTGGGCACATACCTAGTGATCACCAGTGATGGTTCCCGATCGCCTCTCGTTTATGGATCACGGCTCCACTCTCAGCCCACTCCAGGCTTGTAGTGACAAAATTCAGTGGCGTGGTCAAAATGGTGGTGAGGAGAAGTGCGCCCGGACCGCTGTGTTTAGCAGGTGTACTGGAGACTAAGGACATACGTCGAAGTATGTGTATCTGTATCTGCGGTACCCATAAAATCGTGCTGGCTTGCTGGTGGTGTTATGTACTGTAGTGTTCCATGGGTACAAGTGAGGTTTAAGTAAACAGCTTGTGGTGCGTAACTTGAGCACACGCCATGATGGTCGACATGCAGTCTAGCATGGTTATGCGTAGCGCGTTCATGCCACATGACGGCCCTAACCTTTGACTGAATACATGGTATGCCAACTGCAACATGCCACTTGCTTGCCGCTAGCTCAACGCGAGGCCCCACAGCGCTAACATGCGTTTTACTGGTCATTTGTTATTTGCTATGGGCAACATCGGCATGTTCATGACTTGGTTGTACCAATATGGGTGCCAGCTGCCTTGAGGCAAGGTGGTTGACGCACGATCTCACATCGTTCTGCACACTGCGTTTATAAACCACATGGAGGCCTCGACCTTGCCCTCCGTACGCAGGTGTGTACGTGGCGCTTGCTTGGCCGTCGCTTAACAGGGGACCCCAGGGGTGTCATGATAGTGGTGACATTTTTGTGCACTCCTTAGACTTACCTGTAGGTGGTGGAAATTCAATCATGCATGGCGATGGTGCTCTGCAATAGAGTCTGCATGCCACGTTTATTCATGGCAGTCACAACATGCCCAACCAGTAATCTCTGCAGCCCTGTCCAAGTTGCGTCGTTCTAAGTTTACAAACTGCTGCAACTTCGCAACTTCAATGTGGCGTTTGCTTGCCTCAGGCTCAACGGGGGACCCCAAGGGCGTCATGATCACGCACGGCGCTCTTGCTGCAAACATCCGCATTGGTTTTGACTTGTTTTACAAGGCATTTCCAAAACAGAGACCTTCCGCGTATGCTCGTGGCTGCCGCAGTAGCACGGTGAGTGATTGTGTTGCTGTGGCGCCACGCTTGCAGCCTGCAGTGATACCATTTGGCTCTTGGGTTCTGCCGCTTTGCAGAGGTACTGCACACAGCGTTCACTGCAACTGTGGTGTGCAGCAGCAGTGCTCAGCTACATGACGACCACTGCTTCCGAAGTGTACCTCTGCATACCGTACATCACGTCGTACGATGGCCCACCCAATGTAACAGCTCCCCCACCCATGTGTATAACACCATGGTTGCACGTGTCTGAGGGCAGAAGACTGCAATGCCGGAACTCCATGTAGATGGGATCTGGGTACCCCTGCATAGGCCCGGCCTCATGCATGTACAGAAATGTGGATCTGCAAATACCTGCATACTGTCCCCCTCACGTGTGTTCGGTCCCAGGTACTAGCAGTTTGTTTTGCCATTGGCATGTCGGGGGGGCTTGTACAGCGTCATGTACGGTCTGCGTGGTCACCTGTCTGACATGGGCTTCGATGCTTGCCTGCTCTGTTGTGTGTGCTGCCTGCTGGTGCGCCCACTCCGTGGTCCTCCCGTCAAACTGCCATCCGGTGAAACTTCAATTGTTTGTTGATCTGCAACTTTACAGACATGGGCCTCATCTTCCAGGCTTTGCAACCACTGGCGGCGGGCTGGGAGGCTCATTATACCTCCCCAATAGCCTTTTTGCGCCGCCCTCTGTTGTGGCTCCAGGCAAGTGTCACAGTGTGACGCTCAGCTTGATTGTGTGCCAGCCGTGTGTGCTGCCGCTCTATGTGAATATTATGTGGAGTCATGTGTATGTTTTGTGAATTCACTCTGGTTGAGCGAGGCTCAGCACAAGGCGAGTTTGGGATGCCACGCGCGGTGCTACCAGCTGCTGCAGCAGGGTATACCATTATGGACATGCAGCAGGCAATGATGACACATGAACTATTGCAGCGCTAAGCCTAGTACCGTAATACTTACCACCTTGCAAGCGTCAAGGCCAGAACAGGAGACTAAACAGGGCAACAGCGCTGGCAAGGGCACTTTAGTGCCCCAATGGTGCTCGTGCGCTAATATCAGACTCTGCTCGGGGCACAGGAGAGCCCTGTGCGCAGGCCTGCAATGACTCAGTCGGACACCTGAAGCAGCATGTCCAGACAAGTTTGAATTGTACCGCAGCGGGCTACAAAGTACCATCAGCACTGTATGGCACCAAAGCACCCAGCCCGCCGCCTACACTGGAGCGCTCATGTACTTGCACCGGTGAACCTCTGCTGCGCGCGTTTGCAGGTCATGTCGGTGGCACAATGCCACTCCACCATTGCACCAGACTTTGCCTACCGGCTGGTGGTGCGCAAGTACAAGCAGGCGCTCCAGGCGGGCAACGCGCCACTGCTGGACCTGAGCAGCATCCTCGTCATGCTCAATGTAAGTCACAACATATATGTAAACCATACTTATGCATATACACTTCGAAAAAGTTCAGTAGTGTGCACACTTGCTGTGCCCAACCAACCCGGAACCCCTCCGGTAGCACGTAGGTACCGCCAGGCTTGCTCGTTGGCTGCGCGGCCATTTCCAGCACCACCTTGGCATGCTTGGCCGCCGTGGCGCGTGTGGCCTGCATGATGGTGACACTGAGGCCCCCTCCATTCGCCCACTGCTGACAACTGCCGTAGCACCCTGGTCGAAAACCTGCCCTGGCAAGCCAGCCCTAGCTTGATGGCCGCTCAGGCATGCACGCTTGCTTCCCACACTTTCAACAGTGCAATTTCAAAAGTGCAACTTCAGCCTCAACTGCCCTGACAGGGCGAGCCGTTGTAGGTAGCATGATGGCCGCTTCAGGCATGCGTGCTGGCTGCATTGCACCAGTACTTCGTTTGACTGACGGCGCACATCTGTGAGTATGCTAGACGGGGCCGCGCATGCTTAAAGTTGCTTATGTACGTTAGGGTATGATAGTGCTGTGAACCCCAGGCGAATCGCCTACTCTGGCAGGTCGCGCTCTAGCCTGGAGGCCTCCCAGGCACATATGCTTGGCAATGCTTACAGTACTTGTTTTTGCTGACAGCACACTGCACGGCTATCATTATGTCCATACTGGCCGCGCTGGGCACGGCAAGCGCAGTTGGCTGCTATGTGCCGACATACTTCACGAAGTACATGATGTGGGTTCCCCGACGCTCACAAGTGTGCATCAATGCAAGTATTAAAGTATACATCAGAAACTCTTCAAGAAGTAAAAGCACATTCAATTCAATGTTGTAAGAGGCACCGCGTCCTTACATGATTGCTACGGACCCATGTGCCAGGCTGACCTTGCGCACAGTAGCAGAGACACGTTGGTCACGCTTCACACAACGGTACCACTTCACGGGTCACCGCGCCCACACCACAGGAGATTGCCATCATGCCCTGATAGTTTACATCTGCAGCATGAGCTCATGCAGTCTATACATGGTACTTCACAAGCACAGTTGTGCTAGCAGTCCTAATGTACTGGCAGTACACACATTCATGAACAATATGCATGTGCCCATGTACATGTGTGTGGGCGGCTGGGTGTGTGACCTTCCATTTTCGACTGCAACAACTGTGTTGAATGAGCCAGGGGGCGGCCTCAGGCCCTGCCTGATAAAGCATTGGTCAGCGCACACCAGCGTGTGTTACAAATGCAACAATATGGTGACATTCGCTTTTCCGCTTCCGCCACTGTCTTGCAGGCCGCGGAGCCTGTGCGTGCCGACACGTTTGCCCTGTCCATGGAGCATTTTGCCCCCATGGGGCTGAACTCGAACTGTTGTGGATCGGCATATGGCCTGGCGGTGAGTGAAGGTTAGACTAGGGTTAAAGATGAGGTAGGTAGCCCAACCTAGCCCTGCGTCAAGGCTGACAAGGACCCTCATCATCCTTCTTGGCTCAATGAGCTGGGTGCGCAAGCGATGCCGACACGCCAGGCCCTCCGTACCTACTCAGGCGTGTAGCGCTTGGCACATGCCAGGCCGTTGTGGCATGGGGACGCTGTGCATGCTCGTGCGACGCGGTCAGCTGATCATCACGCCAGCCCCTCATGCGGCTCATCCTTGGTTTTTCAGGTTGCGTTACCGTGCAGTGCACCTTGTACACGCGTCGCTGGTACGGTGTGGTTGACTGCTGCATGGCGCCTATCATCATTTCAACGATAGTGAACAGCAGCATACAGCTACAGCTAGCCACTCAGTTGGGCCACACACTGCTGATGCCTCCACTGATGCTGCAGTTGCTGGCTCTGACAGGAGCTGCAGCAGCCGCAAGGCTGCTGAGGGTGGTGCACAGGCACACCGATGGTGACCAGTAATGCTGCCTTGGCTCAAGGCTATATACCACCTGCTTTTGGGGTGTGTGACTGCGCACTCTGGCCGAGCGCTGCATGTGGCTGGTGCTGCATGGGTGATTGCTGAGCAGTGCTTGGGCTACCGTCTAGCGCCAAAATAGTTACCCGGGTCCGTCACTTTGTCCAATACTTTTGTTGGACCAAACCGTGTGGGGGGGGGGGGGGTAACATTGCTATGGCAGCCGCAAAGGTACCTTCAGCAGGAAGTTACCCTGGCATTTACCACGTACTTCGTAGCATATTTCTATGACGTGGCCGACATCCCACAACAATGAGGGGAAGCAGTTTCTTCGGATTCGCAAGCCACCAAAACACACACCATAAGTAATTTATTCGGGTAAGCACTCTGGCACCAGACGGTATGCCTAAATTTTCAAGTCCCCCAGCATGCTTGGCATCAGCCGAACTTGAAGCTGAAACAATCCTGTCACCCCTCCTTGGCCATGCCCAGGAGCACGTGGTTGCCGTGTGCATCAACATGGGTTCGACGTGCTCAAATGCGTCGCCGCACCTGGTGACCTGTTGCAACAAGGAGGCGGTCCACGACACGCTCGACGTGCGCGTCGTGGATCCAGAAACATGCGCCGAGGTGCGTAGCTGCCACCGCAGGCAGATGGACTGAAATGATAACTCAGGAACAGCAGCATTAGCAGCGCGCTGCCACCGCTGGCGGCCACAGTGGGCCTCCATGGAGCAGTGCTTGTTACGTGTCACCGCGCCCTTGACACAGTATGCCTGCGTGTGGTGCGGCTCGTGCGGACGCATGGACATGCAGCAACATGATCATGGGTGGCACTTGCGGGAGCACATGGTATGCTCATGGCATTGCCGCGATGTGGCATATGGCCCGGTGTCAGTCTATGTAGCCGCCCACCCTGCCACCACTGCCCCTGTGAGCGCATGCGCCACCTACTCACCACCTGTGCACACACGCGTACTGGCAGCCTACCAAAACGACTTACAAGTGCAGTGCACCATTGTGTGTGCGCTGCTCTGTGCCCGCCCCTACCACGCGTGTTCAGTGCCCTGATGGCAAGCAAGGCGAGATCTGGCTGTCGTCCCCCTCCGTTGCTGCTGGGTACTGGGGCCGCCCAGAGCTTTCCAAGGACACTTTCCAGGCCACACTGCTGGAGCCCCTCACGGGCGCGCCCGACCCCTCTGCCACCGGCAAGCTGTTTCTGCGCACGGGTGACCTGGGAATGTGGGAGAATCGCTACATGTGAGTACCATATGCCCAGTTGCAGGGTGGGGCGGGGAGGGGCTGCGTGCATTGGAGCCAATGCTTCTTCGCAGAGCGGCCCTCCTGCATGTGCACCGCAGTGTCAGTGTATGCGCACTCGCAAGTTATGAACTTCCTCTTGCACCCTTTGCCACATGTATGGTGGCAGTGAGCGTTTGCTGCTGGCAGTGTAGCTGTCACACAGAACGAACCTGCCGTGTCTACTTGCCAGTCGTGTACATCCTTGGGCACCCTTTGCCCATACTACGTCGTATATGGAAGCAGCCTGGCTGGCTGGCATGCCGTCATTACAGGTAACACAGCTGCTCCAACCAAAGCCAGGCCTTCACTAGCATGCCAGGCATGTGTGCTTCATCAGCTGACAGCATGCCAGGCAGTGGCAACTCCACACCTGGTGCAGCACCACATCGCCACACCTCATCTCACTCCGCTGTGATGCCCCCCGTGCCACTCTGTCGATGCAGGTACGTGTGCGGCCGCATCAAGGACATGATCATCGCACGCGGCGTCAACCACATGGCCCAGGACATCGAGTACGCGGCCACTGATGCAGCACCGCACGCCGTGCGTCCCGGCTGCATAGTGGCCTTTGCCCCCGACGAGACGTGCAGCGACGGCAGAGTGGTCATTGTGTTTGAGGCAGCAGAGGGCGCGGAGGCCGATGCCCCAGCGGCATTTGACTCCATGCAAGACGGATTGCTGGCGCGCTCGGGGCTCACGGTCACACACGCGGTCGCCATCCGCTCACGCACTCTGCCGAAGACAACGAGCGGCAAGGTGCGGCGCCGCGCCACTCGCGACGCACTGAATGCAGGAGAGCTGCAAGTAGTTGCCTCCAAGCAGTACGACCAGCGCACAGCGGCGGAAGCTTCGCACCGTCAGGAGAGCGCCGCCTCCGCCGAATCGGATGCCCAGGAGCCGGTGATGGTCGTGCCTGCACGCTCGCTTGCCAACTTGGGCGCAGACTCCACCGCACACACGGCCGGCGCCCGCCCCGCGCCGCTTCAGCGGATGAGCTCGCTGCGCCAGGAGAGCCGAAGGGGCTCATTTTTTGCGGCAGCACCGTCGCATTCGGCTGGCAGCGTGGCGCTGCACCGCCAGTGCTCCTCGCGCCGAATGAGCACAGAGCCCGCTGCCGTCGTGCTGGCACAAGCGGTGGTGGACACGGTGGCCGCCGCGGCGGCAGAGGCAGGCCAGGCCGGCGGCACCGTCACAACGTCTGATGCCATGATGGCGCTTGCCGTGAGCCGGGACGAGAGGCTGGCGCTGCTGTCCCGGGCCCTGGTTGAGGTGACAACCCGTGTGCTCGAGTGCGGCGACGACTGCTTGGATGAGGAGGGTCGGGGCCGCTCCGTGGAGCTGAGAGCTGACCAGCCCCTAATGGAGGCAGGGCTCGACTCCCTCAAGGCCGCGGAGCTGCACACCGCCCTCATGGACACCTTTGGGGAGCGGTACGGCATACTGATACCCCAGACGCTGCACTTCAGCTACCCCACCATCGACGCCATTACCGGCTACCTTGAGGGCTACCTCGCCACCATGGGCCGCCGCCGCTCCTCCCTGTTCAGCGCCATCCGCTCCGGCGCCATACCAGAGAGCGACCAGGACCGCCGCATTGCTGTTGTGGCCATGGCGTGCAGATTTCCGGGGGGCGCTGACTCCCCCGAGGCCTTCTGGCAACTGCTCGCAGACGAGAGGGACGCTACGCGCGACATACTACTGGGATGCGGACGCGCACTTCAACGCCAACCCCATGACCCCCGGCAAGTCATACGTCAGGCGCGGGGCCTTTGTGCAGGGCATCGAGATGTTCGACAACGCGTATTTCAATGTGTCCGAGGCGGAGGCGCGCGCCATGGACCCCCAGCAGCGCCTCATGCTGGAGGTGGGAAACGAGGCGCTGCACCGGGCGGGCTTTGCCCAGGGGCGCGTGTCCCGCGGCGCCACCGGCGTGTTTGTAGGGGCCACTGGCAGCGAATGGCCCAACGTGGCGTACGCGCAGCGCAAGGGGGCAGGCCCGCACTCGGGGCCAGGAACCTCCGATGCACTGCTGTCAAACCGGCTCAGCTGTGCGCTAGGCCTGGGTGGGCCCAGTCTTACGGTGGACACGGCGTGCTCGTCCGCCCTCGTGGCGCTGCACTACGCGTGCGCGTCGCTGGCGGACGGCGACTGCAACGCGGCCCTTGTGGGAGGTGTCAACCTCATGCTGCTGCCCAGCGGGATGGCAGTGCGCTGCCGTGCGCGTATGCTGGCCGCCGACGAGCGCTGCAAGGCGTTTGATGCCTCGGCCAATGGCTATGCGCGTGGGGAGGGGTGCGGCGGGCTGGTTCTCAAGCGCCTCGTGGATGCGGAGCAGGCAGGGGATGAGGTGCTCGCGGTCATCAGGTGGGTGCCCCAGCACCGAGGACTCTAGACACGCTTTTGCTCAGGCGTGTGCGCTGTGTTGGTGACAGCTTGACAACAATGTGTAGTGATGGGTCACAGCGTATAATTTTTTCATTATACGGCGTATAACATATTTGTATGATGTATTTTTAATAATGCAGCGTAGAAATTTTGTGCACTTTTGACCCTACTAAGTAGATTTTGCTCAAACTTTGTAATATGGTAGTTAAATTAGCAGCACTACATATAGCATCAATGCGTCTTTCGTAAATCTTAGACCTGCAATACTTTTACGCGGCCAAACATTTGAGGGGTACCCCCAGCCCCCCCCCCCCGCCCGCCCCCCCTTCCCCCCAAGGGACCAGTCGGCCCGCAAAACATCCACAACATCCCATATTGCTGCGCGGTGTGTACATATCACTCAAAAGCTTACTCAAC
>JAULBY010029672.1:0-42728 GCA_032358315.1 Ophiocytium majus
TTCGCATTTTGATTTGTTCGTCAGTAAGATAATCAGCATTGTGTTCTTTTAATTTTACGCCAGAGTTGTTTGCAAATGTCGATAGTTGTTTAACTAAGTTAATATCAAAACTACCAATCTGTCTATCCTCCATAGTAAGGCTTCCAGTTTGCGCAACAACAAACCTCATATTAGGATATTGTTTTGCAAATTTTACATCACGTTGATATTTCTGAAGTCCCGCTGCAACGCCAACATTTTCTTCTGTTCCAAACTCAAACTCAATTTCAGGATTAAGTGTCAAACAAAATTGTATTAGCTCATCTGCTACTTCGTATTCACGATCGCATCTACTTGTATCTATATGAACTAACTGGAATCCATTTTCTATATCAGCTGCAATAGTTCTTTTCGTAGCCAATAAAGCATTTTTCAAAGGAAGTCCGCGTTCATTATCTAAAAAATATGGTCCGCAATGGTCTCTACAAAGTTTTATAAATGGGGAGGAAAACTTTTGTATGTGGTTTGCTAGTTCAGCAGTTTTCATCACATAGCCGCTATTAACGTCGACTTGATTCCTGCTAGCAATAACCATAAGAGGTTTTTCTTTGGTAACTGCAAAATTCGCCAGTGTGTCAACAATAAACGAACTCATGGGGCCAAACCCTAGTTTAAAATCCATCAAAATACTCCGCAAACTTCAACTGAGCTAGACAAAATAAAAATTTATCATAAGGGTGAGAATGTAAGGCACTGATATTTAGAAAAATCAAAGGAAGTAGTAAACACACTTTTTGCCAGCTCATGTGATTTTCTTTGCACCAATCATGCAATATATTTTGATAAGACTGCCAATCTTTTACGTGTTCAATTGTAAGCTCTACACTGTGATTATTTTCAAAAAACCCCACGGGGTTGTTTTTCAAATAGTTGAAATTACAAAAGATTCCACAGGACATTTTTGCCAAATCGTAGTAAATGTCACCGTAACTGCTTCCAGCAAAGTCTGTACGCCAATCTATAACTGTAAAACTACAGTTGTCCGGATTAAAAATAATGTTATCCCAATGACAATCACCGTGGATAAATCCCCATTCCACAGTTTCGTATAGAAAGTTCCAATCTATTCTATTAAGGTATTCTTCCATGGGACGAACCATACTGCCATTTATACAAACAGGGTCTTCCCAAGAAGGGTATTTTTGCCGGAATTTTTTAATACGGTCCAATGTTTTTTCATGATAGAACTCTTTACACATGTCTTCCACATTGGGAAACCAACGCTTGTGCCAAACAGTAGATTTAAGCCATTGTAAAAGACTGAACATACGTTCAGATGTTGCATGATGATAAAATGTATTACCTTCTACTAAATCATAAGCTAAAAACTGCCCAGTTGTTTGTACATGCCTAGGCATACAATCGGGGTTTAACTGAAACCGTAGTAGTTTTTTTTCTTGTACTAACAAATTAGTATTGAACTTTATAACTTTTTGATTATCAATATAAAATAATTCATCAGATTTAATAAATGCAAATTCGGGATTGTTGCAGTTTAATTTTTGCCATTTCTCATAGGTCCCAAAATCCAGCCAGTTTGCTACTGTATGGGCTTTTAGCTCCAAATCAGAAAATCCTTCATGGGGATGTTTAGCATTACAGGTGACAAGATTTTGGACATACTGATTATCCTTGCAATACATAACTCCAATAAATGCATCAACAGCCGTATCACTTACTACTTTGTTTTGTATGCTAGTAACTTTTTCCCCGTGTCGAGATACCCAGCAATAGTCCTGGCTAATTTTACTATCCACAGGATGGACTGCTATCCAGTTGTGATCTAAAAAATCTTGATAGTTAAAATCAAACAATGTATCACAGCTAATCCATAAAAAGCCCTGTTGGAGATATTTTGCACAGCAAACTATGCTAGTAGCAGGACCAGTAGATATTTCAGAATAATCTGGTATATCTACGCATGTTATATTTTTGTCAGAATGGACCAAATCTACATAGGCCTTTATTTGATGTCCTAAATGCCCACAAGCAATAATAAAGTCAGTAGTCGATGTATCAAATCTATCAAAAATATGACTTATAAGAGGCTTGTTATTATAGGGTAATAAACCTTTGTTTATATTTTGGCTAAATGGCCCCATTCGGCGACCGTAACCGGCTGCTAAAATAAGTACAGTAAGTTTTTTAGACATTTATGTTGTATGCTCGTGTTCTACACGGCCATGGCCGCGACCTGTGTCATCATGTAATCTCAAAACATCATCTAGTTCAGTTGTACTAGCTTCTATAAATTTTGAGTGCGTTACACTTATCATTCTGTGTATAATACCAGGACCAATACTTATAACGCTACCTAAATCATACCTAATAGACTGGAGGGAATTTAATATTTCTCCTATCTCTTGCGCAGTGTATCCGTTATTTACATATTTGTCACAATCCAAAGGGATTGCGCTTTTTAAAATATAACCTGACCCTTCTAAAATATAATTGGTTTCTGCTTTAAATTTATGAACCTGCAAACTTGTTTTTTGGCCTGGAAATAGTATAATCTCCTTAAAAGCATACTGATGAATGTCATCTCCAGCTTGGAGCCACTTTTCTTGACCCCACGGTTTGTTCACCAGTTTTGTTTCATCAATAGTTTTAAAGCTAAAAAGATTTGACATGATATAACCACCTATAAAAATATGTCTATATTGTTATTTTTTTGAATACCAAGCAACAATCTTCTGAAGTTCTGTATCAAAGTCAGCATTGGCTGTCCAACCTAAACTTCTTAGTTTTGTGTCGTCAATGGCATATCGTACGTCTTGGCCTGGTCGTTGTATTGTTAAATCCAGGTGCTGATCATGTTGATATAATCCCATGTATTGTAATATTTTATAGGCCACTTGTTTGTTTGAAAACTCGCAGTTTCCGCTGATATTAAATATTTCGTTTCTGCAACCATGATAAATAATTTTTAACACTGCGTTTACGGTGTCACTAACATGCAGCCAAGTGCGTATGGGTTTTCCTTGGTCATGTAACAAAGCTTTCTGACCTTGACATAAACGATGAATAACATTGGGAATAAATTTTTCAACATATTGTCCTACACCATAATTGTTTGTTGGTCTAACAATTATGTAAGGAACATCGTATGTTCTTGCCCAGGCTGTAACCAACATATCTGCAGCAGCCTTTGTTGCTGAATATGGGTTGCTTGGTTTTAGAAGATCTGTTTCAGTATGGAAACCTTCTTCAATATCACCATATACTTCATCTGTACTAAAGTGTAAAAATACAGGTGGATTGTGCGAAATAGCCCGGATTCTTTCCAGAATATGATGCACACCATTTACATTGCTTCTGACAAATATATCACTACTTGTGATACTATTATCAACGTGAGTTTCTGCGGCTGTGTTGATTATATATTGGCAATCTTTAATATATTCTAAGTCATTTATGTCAGTTTGCTGAAATATAAAGTTAGAATAACTTTTTAATGCAGGCAATAAATCAATATTAGCTGCATATGTAATACTGTCAATACCACGCACATACCATCCCAAGTCCAAGCATGCTCGAGTAACATGATATCCAATAAAGCCCAAACAGCCTGTAATATAAACGGATTTTTTTATCATACTTTTCTTTGCAAGTTTAGATAAGCAGGGCAAGGATCATATAAAAATGTTGACCAGATTCGTTTCATATCACTAACATCAACAGGTTTAAAGATCTTTATGTTGGGTAGAGACTGTAATACAAGTTCATCGTCATGTGCCCAGTGACTTATTCCATCATGAATGTAATCGTGATTTCTACCACTTCCTATTAGTTTGACAGGGATATTCTCATGATTTACATAGTTACGCAACATTTCAAAAGGTCGATAAAGCAAAAAACTACTCATACTGTAGCAAACTGGAATTTTCCCCTGTTCGGCTAATCCGATGCCTGCTCCTACAAGCAGTTGTTCAGCAGCACCTACATTATGAAATCGTGTTTTAAAATTATCACGTATTTTGTCCAATAATCCAAAACCAAGATCAGCTGTAAGCACGACTATTTGTGGGTTTGTTGCCATGGATTCGCATAGCATCTGCATGCATTCTTTTCTCATAGTGATTCATAATCCCCGGTTTTCATAACATAATAGTGACTAAGCAAGCCCTGTGCAAATGGCAAACAAGTAGGCGGGGATATTCTAATATTGATACGGGGTAAAAAAGTTTGCAGTCTCTTGACAAGATAGTCTATGTCTAGATACTCATAAGCACTCATGCCATTTACATTAACATAAACTTGCAAGTTATCAAGATCAGCTGTGTGAATAAATCTTAAACTTTCCCAAATACTTCCCTCTGCTGCCTCGCCATCAGAAATTAGGCACCACACTTGTTTATTGCGATCAGCTAACGCATGTCCTACAGCTATAGGTAAACCGCTGCCTAAACTGCCTGTTGAACACCACAAGTGATTTTCTAAATCTTTTCCTGGATGTATACCGTGCTTGTGCAATAACATAACAGGATCTATACCATAACGCGCTTCAAGTTCACAGTAAAGGGCAAGTCCTGCATGCCCATTGCTTAAAATAAAAACTTCATCATGTGCTTTCTTATTGTAAATCTCATTTATGATTGGCCAGGCTGACAAGCAACTGCTAAGATGACTGAGTTTTTCTTGATACGTTACTTGTAAAATTCTACGAAGCGTAGGATGCATTGTTTTCCCATGATTTTAAAAATTTTGTTATTCCCTCTTTAATGTTATATTTGATTTCAAAATTATAGGCTGAACGAGCATAGTGTGTATCGCATACCCATGTTTGTGATTCAAATATCTTGGCCAAGGAATCATTGCGAGTAATCGCTGCTGTTGTGCCTGCAACCTCTTGAAATATATCTGCAACTTCAAAGTTACTAAGCTGAACACCAGAACCAAAGTTTACAATATCACCTGGTTGCTGCAAGTCGCAAGTAACCATGATATTAATTCCACGAATAAAATCATCTATATAGATCCAATCGTGATATCCTTGATATAATGTCATATGTTGTTGTTTATAACACGCATTTAACAATCTAGGAAATAGTCTGTGAGATTTTTCGCCTAAACCATATATGCTGTAAGGCCTGGCTATACCAATATTCAATGTCCATTGTCTAGCAAACCCCTGTGCAAGTATTGTTGCAGCACCTTTTGTAGCTTGATACATATCCACAGGATTAACTCTGTCAATTTCCTTTGTGGGCCTCTCTACAGGCCCATATTCCGAACTAGATCCTATTTGAATCATTTTGGTGCGAGTATTAGATTTTACATATTTCAAGCATTGATAAGTTAAATTAATGTTGCTATCAAACATCCGATCAGGATCGTAGATTTCTGCAGCACAGTTTAATATAACATCAGGCTCAAAACTTTCGCATTGTTCCTGCGCATTTTGGCCACGTTGGTGTAATAGTATTAAATGATCCTGATAAAAAGATTGTAAATGACGTCCTACAAAGCCAGTGCCACCTGTCAAATAAATTTTCATAATATATTATATCGCAAGCATTTTGTTCAGCCAATATTAAATGTTATTGACCTACAGTCAAACTCATTGTATAATTGGGTATAAAATATCCAGTAGTTAATATCAACATGAATATACATTTGATTAGTTTTGGCGATACTTTGAATTATAGCGGTGCTTTGACTAGAATGCTAGTTACGGCAAGTCAATGGATGCATGAAAATACCCGAGTGTTTTCCAGTATTAACATTTTCCATGAAAAGCACTTGCAGCAAAGCTCTAATTTTTGGTCACTGCATAGTGAGTTTATAAAAAACAACCCCCGGGGGTTTGGCTACTGGTTATGGAAAAGTTGGTTGATAGAAAAAGTAATGCAACGTATTCCAGACAACGATATTGTTTTATACATGGATGCTGGTTGCCAAATAAACGCCCAGGCTATTGATCGTTTCCGGGACTATTGTAAAATTGCCCAGGAACACGACATATGCTGTTTTCATCTTCCAGGTTTTCTAGAACGTCAATGGACCAAAGCAGACACGGCTGCAAGAATTCTCGGTACACAACACCATGATCTCATGCATACTAATCAAATTATTGCAACTACAGCATTTTTCATAAACAACCAAAAAATCAGAAACTTTTTAAGTGAGTGGTACTCGCTGTCGTGCGAAAACAACTATCAGTTTTTAACTGATCAAGTCAGTGTAAATGACAATCACAATGATTTTCAAGCACATAGACATGACCAAAGTATTTTTAGCTTGTTAATCAAAAAGTATAACATATGCCAGTCATTACCAGATGAAACTTATTTTGCCCCTGATTGGAAAACATTAGGTTCTGGCCACCCTATATGGGCAACTCGCAACAATACCAGTATTGTCATTTAGGAATATAGCATGAACTTAACGGATAAAATTTACATAGCAGGGCATCGTGGATTGGTAGGTAGTGCCATTGTGCGTTATTTGACAACACAGGGATATAAAAATCTAATATGTAAAACAAGACAAGAACTGGATTTAAGTGATCCAAGTCAAGTAGAACAGTTTTTTAAAAAATATCAACCAGACTATGTATTTGACGCTGCTGCTAAAGTTGGAGGTATTCATAGCAACAATACCTATAGCGCAGATTTCATTTATGAAAATACCATGATTCAAACAAACTTAATACACAATAGTTGGAAACATGGTGTAAAAAAGTTTTTGTTCATGGGCAGCGTTTGCATATATCCCAAGTTTGCTCCGGTGCCTGTTCAAGAATCCAGTTTACTACAGGGTAATTTGGAACCTACCAACCAAGCCTATGCTATTGCAAAAATACATGGGATCAAAATGTGTGAAGCCTACTATAAACAGCATGGGTTCAAAAGTGTTTGTATCATGCCTAGCAACTTATACGGCCCTAACGATAACTTTCACAGTGTTAATGGGCATGTAATACCTGCCATGATACAAAAGTTTCATAATAACACGACAGGAACAGTGACTCTATGGGGTGATGGTAGTCCACAGCGTGAGTTTTTACACAGTGATGACATGGCAAGTGCTTGTGTATTTTTAATGAAATCACCTAACACAGGACAGGCAGAATTAATTAATGTAGGTAGTGGAGAAAATATCAGTATATTAGAACTTAGTGAGTTAATTGCACAAACAACAAGTTTTAAAGGAACTATTGTTTGGGATCATTCCCGCCCTAATGGTACTCCCAACCGTCCATTAAACAGCACTAGAATTTTAAATATGGGTTGGCGTCCCAATATCAGTTTGAATCAGGGACTAAAAGACGTTTATGAATATTTTTTGAATACTAACTGAAACCTTTCATCTAAAACGGAGCAAAATAATTTCCAACCTTCAACATTTAGTTTTATATCATCATTTGGGATTAGGAGATCATTTCATTTGTAATGGGTTAGTAAACCATTACAGTGAAAGATATATTATCCATTTGCCTTGTAAAGTTCAATATCTCAACACCATTAAATCACTTTATCAAGACAACATGCACGTAAAGGTATTTCCTATTTTCCATGAACCACACGACATTGAATCATATGCCAGGACTCACAAAATTCCTATTATGCCAGTGGGATTTCAAAATCTTGGGATTAACAATACAGTTTGGTACAAATCATTTTACAGTCAATATGATGTTTCTTATGATTTTAGATATGAAAAGTTTAAACTACCTACAGACCAATCCCAATCACGTATGCTTTTTGACAGATTAAACATCCATGAACCTTATGCACTAGTTCATAATACAAGTGGTGCCAATGCAGGAGGTTACCCACTGCATTTGATGATCCCCGGCCATATCCGGCGTGTTATAAAAATTGATAATCATATATCAAAAAATCTATTAGATTGGTTGGAAGTTATAAAACATGCAGAAGAAATTCATGTTGTGCCTAGCAGTGTATTTTGTCTAGTTGACGGTATTGCAGATACACTAACTGCTAAGTTATTCTATCATGATATTAGATTGCATACTGGTATTTTAGATTCTGATATAATGAGACCAAATACAAACTGGAAAGTGATAAAATATGATCAGCAACTATGAGTTTGATCACAACGGTGTAATACAGCAAATAGTCCAAACTCCCATTGAGTATAATCGTAACTATGTAGATGCTAGATATAACACATATGGCCACCTAAATGACTATATTAGTCATTTGAGACTGGCATATATAACAGGCTCAATAGGCAGATTTCCCCGAGATATTTTAGACGTGGGATATGGCAATGGATGCTTTTTGTCTACATGTAGAAAAGTTATAGCAGATTGCAAAGGATATGACATAAGCGGATATCCTGTTCCTGAAAAGTGTTCTCTGGTAACAGATATATTTGAAGCACATCATGATGTTGTAACTTTTTTTGACAGCTTGGAACATTATCCTGATATTTACTTTTTGAACAAGATACGCTGTAACTATGTTTGTATTAGCTTACCTTGGTGTCATTATTTTAGTGATGAATGGTTTGAAACATGGAAACATCGCCGACCCAATGAGCACTTGTGGCATTTTGATGATAAATCGTTAACTGAATTTATGAAATCACAGGGATTCTCTTGCATTAATATTTCTAATATAGAAGATGTAGTCAGAAAGCACGACTTTTCCTATGCTAATATTTTAACTGGAATATTTAAACGATGCCACGCATAATAATGGAGAACTAAAATGGTAATGGCAATAGCATCTATGCATGATGCGAACTATGCATGGTTAAGCCCTTATACATGGGGGCAAAATGCTTTGGCATACGCCAAAGCATGGGATTATATGACTACTTTGGTCACTCCCCAGCCTGGTATGCCTCCGGGATTCGCTAAAATTAATCACATGTTACAGTGGGGCAAGCAAAACCCTCAAGTCGAATGGATTTTCTGGAAGGATTGTGATAGTCTGTTAACCAACTTCAGTATCAAGCTGGAAGATATAGTTGACAACAATTATCATGTTTTATTAACTTCTTTTTGGAATGGCATCAATGCCGGCATGATGATGGTTCGCAATTCCCCCCCTGGACAAGATTGGTTACAAATGATCATGAATAAACTGCCTGAGTATCGTTTCAGTCACTGGCTGGAACAGCAGATAATGATTGATACTTTAGATCAATACCGAGATATTGTTAAACTTGTCCCCCAACGTACGTTTAATGCTGCATGTTTTTCCGATGGGTGTCATGCTGACGCACCACCTGATGCTAGAGATCTATTAGGAACAGATGGACAATGGCAACCAGGTGACTTTGCCATGCATTGGCCCGGGCAACCCAATCAGTTGCGAGCAACAATATTACAAAAGTATTGGCCCATGATTGTTCCTGCTTCTGCTAGATCCCAGTAGGTATCTACTGGGTATTTTAGAGAACATCCGCCATGCAAATTGATATCTGGATTTTCAACTGGCCCAATCAGACAGCGCGAGCTTGTAAAATTGAACAACAACTGCACAATCAAGGGTTTACATGCCATGTGATAAACAGTGATCCAGAATATACACCCAATCATTGGTTGAATATTGGCAACAGTGCATGGTTTGCTCAGCAATGGCATTTAGCTTGTGCATTATTTCGCGGAGATGTGATGTTTCATATCCAAGCAGACGCTGAGTATCAGGATTGGGCTAGTTTAATACAGTCTGCTCAGGAAACATTTGCTTTGCACAACTGGGGTCTTTACAGCCCCAACTTGCAGCATAACAACTGGGGAGCAGTGCCTATCTCTGCATGGACAAGTGACATACCCAATCTACATGCTGTGGCTAATCCCGATTGCACATGCTGGTTTATTCATAAAGATATTGTGGAGCAATGGAAAAACTTGGATTTGAAACCACAAGACAACTATCTTGGGTGGGGAATAGACTGTGTAGTAAGTGCCTTAAGCTGGCAGAGCCAGCGTGTGGTTTTACGCGACTGGCGACATACAGTTTACCACCATCCTGGGCGTGGTTATCAAGATCAAGAAGCTGTGGATCTCATGTATAAAATGTTTGCCAAACTTCCCCAAGAGCTTTATAATATTGTGGTAATGGAGTTTGAAACTCCCCATAAACTATTAGACTGTTTAACATCATGAAAATTATTAGTATCAGCGTATATGGAACACAAGATCGTTACATTGTTGGAGCAAAACGTCAAATTGAACTGGCCCGACGTTTTCTAGACGATTGGACAGTTAGAATCTACACAGATAATCCTGCAAATTTTCTAGGCATGCCCCGGGTTGAAGTAATAGAAGTTAAAGATAGTAGTTTTGGAATGTTTTGGAGGTTTCGACCCATGTTTGAACATCCCAATAATATAGTGTTAGTAAGAGACAGTGACAGCCGATTTACTATCCGAGAAGTTTTATGTATAAACGAATGGTTAGATAGCCCCAGTAGTTTACATGTTATCAGGGATCATCAAGCTCATTATGAGTGGCCAATAATTGGAACATTGTTTGGATACAAAGGACAGTTGCCAAGTTTATTGGATAACACCATGGCTGCCCAACAACAGCATCATTTTTACACAAGTGACCAAATATGGCTGCGCGATCATTTATGGCCTTTTGCCAAGGATACTTCATTGGTCCATTGCATGCAAACAACACCTTGGTTTCGCCATCTACGCACTAAACTTAAAAACCCTTTTGATTTCTGCGGAAATGGTTGGACAGAACACGATTTGCCCATTTATCCTCCAAGTTTAGAAGCGCATTGGAACAACGTTACAACTGATGCTAACAAATTTACGCATGGTGAATGGCAAAACTAATGCAAATACATTGCTTTATATTCAATTGGCCAGGTCAAACAGTTAAAGCTCAACAAACAGAAAAACAGCTTTTGCAATTGAATTATCAAGTCACTGTAATCAACTGTGACGACCAATATCAGCCCCGGCATTGGATCAATATTGATCCACAAGCGCATTTTACCGAACAATGGCTAGCTGCATGTGAACTATTTGATGGTGACATTATGTTCCATGTGCAAGCTGATGCCACAAGCACGCAATGGCAGGAAATATTTCAAGAAGCTCTCCAAGATTATCAAAAATATCAATGGGGTATATATGCCCCTAATGTTGATTACACTTGGTATGATGCCACCCGTGCAGATGTTGCCAATGTTAAACTGCCAGATAGTCATTTGAAACTTGTTAATAATCCCGATTGCACTGTTTGGTTTTTACACAAAGACGTTATAAATGCATTTAAATCACTTGCATGGGACTGGAGCTTTAACAAGTTTGGCTGGGGCGTGGATTTAATCTTGTGTGCGTCAAGCTATCTTCAAAAACGTCCTGTTATTAGAAACTACAAATACACTGTAGCGCATCCCCAAGGCACTGGATATAACAGTCAACAAGCTGAACTGGAAATGATCCAGCTTTACAACAAGTGCTCACCAGAGCTACAGCAGGCTATAGGTATATTACGAAATCATCGCGAACATTTGTGGAATTATTTGAAATGAAAACACTACGTTTGGCTTACCACAGCATGTGGCCAGATCACGATCCTGAAAAGCATCCTAGAGATTTTTTCCGTTGGTGCCTTGAACAACATTACCAAGTGGAAATTGACAACATAAATCCTGATGTTGTCATTTACAGTGTTTTTGGCGATCCGCCTGTGAAAAGTCAATGGGCAAGTGAGCCTATATTGGTTGCTTATAGTGGCGAAAGCCACGATGCACAAGGCAATTTTGATTTGTCTTTTGGCCATCACATGCATGCAGATCCCCGATATAAAAGACTACCACATTGGGTTTTATATATAGATTGGAATCGCGATAAAAACCCTGCCGATCATCCGCTTGATATATCGCATATCTTGTCACGGCACACAGGAGAATGGCAGCCTAGACCAAACTTTTGTAACTTTACATATCGTAATCCAGTTAAGTCTCGTATTGAGTTTTTCCTTGCATTGAATCAAGTCAAGCGTGTGCATAGCACTGGTCCTTTGTTTAATAATCAAGGCTTTTGCTTGCAAGATAAAACACTGGAACTCCAATCGTATAGGTTTACCATTGCTTGGGAAAACACCCAACTGCCAGGCTATGTAACGGAAAAACTCCTGCAACCTCTTGCAGCAGGAAGCATTCCCATCTATTGCGGCGGTAGTGAATCAATAAGAGATTTCAATCCACATGCTTTTATAAATCGTGATAATTTTACATCAAATCAAGATCTTATTGATTATGTCATGCATGTGAACAGCAATGAAAAACTACAACAGCGATATTGGCAAGAACCCGTTTGGAGTAATCCTCAAGATTGGCCAGCCCAAGTGTTCACATCCATATATGAACATATCCAAGATAAAAAAGCTCATTTACAACTTTGATTTATGATTGCCAAATTTGCCTGGAGGCGAGTGTCTCCAGGCAAAATCTCACATGCTCGTTGGGCATGAACTTGAGCTTGTTGATGCCATCCCAAGTTCCAATAGCTTATTGCTAGCAAATCATGAAACTCAACATGATCATCAGGAACACTATCTAAATAGGTAAGAGTTTTCGCTGCAATCAAACCCTGATGACTGGCCCATACACATTGATGCCAATCCTGCCGACTGTAATACAACTTGGCCAAATCTTGCCAAGTTTCGCGGCGACTGCCTTCAGCTACAGCATGCAGCAGATACTTTTCCTGATTAACGGGATCAACTAAAGCCCACAGTCGCCAGGCTTCGTTACGTTCTGCCCACCAAGCATTTTTCAAACTTAAGAAATCATCTAATGCTGTTTTTGCATATTTTCCCTGATGAACACATTCCCTAGCATACCAAAAAGCAAGTTGACTGTCCTCGGGATCTTCTTCATGGGCCAAAGCCATGAGTTCCAAATAATCTCTGCGATGAGGCTGACTGCGATCTTGTGTTTGCAATATGAGATTTGCCTGGCATACCTGTTCTTGCTCGGTGATACCACAGGCAAAAACTGACTCATGAACAGCTCGGCGCCAGATATATCCCTGCCTGGCATGTATTTTATTAGCCCAAAACCCTTTATCACTTACGTCGGCAGCAAACACATAAAGATAACTCAAGCGAGTTGTGCCCTGTGTCCACGCTTGCTCTATTGCCTGTCGCCAGCCGGGCATCAACCATTCGTCCATGTCGAGACTAATGCAGATGTCTGCGTCTTGTGGGCACAAATTCAAAGCTTGATTTCTAGCATGATCAAAACGCCAGGGTGTTTGTTGTATGTTGTAAACAGTAACTCCCTGTTGCTGCAACGCTACAACAGTATTATCTTGACTGCCTGTGTCACACACTACGCGATAATCCGCATCTTGACAACTGTCAGCCCAACGCTTGACATTAGCCTCTTCGTTTTTCGCAATAGTATATACACAAATTTTCATATACTAATATACTTGGTTTTTTCCCTAGGCATCAATAAATATCTTGACATGAAAATACAAGAGCTTGAAGTTACCCGCTTGGCTAGGAAATCCACTGAGCCCTGGGCAGATGTTTTTCATCACTATGGCTGGAAGTTACTGGGTGCAGGGCGTGAAGCTCTTGTAGGTCTTAATCCACGTAAAAACTATGTCCTAAAAATATGGCGGCAACCCAGTCGTTATAACGCCTATGTGGATTTTGTTAAATCACATCCCAATCCGCATTATCCTAGATTTTTTCGTGAACCTAGACCTATTCCCGGCACACGGTTTTATTATATCGCCTTGGAAAAACTAGAACCCGTGGGACGGACACTTGTGGAAGACTTCTTGCCGGAAATGCTTTGGTTGGGATTGACGCTACTAGCTAGGAACGAATGGTTTCAGCAAAGAATACGAGTGCAAGAAACACTGACCAAGATTATGAATCAAAAGATATATTTAGAGCACTTGCCTGGCGACCCGGCTTTATTAAATAAAGTTTGGGATACGATTGGCCAACCTCCTGAAACTTGGAAAACTGCTGTAGCTCAACTGGAAAAGTTTTCCCGTGCCAGGAGATGGGATTACGATTTAGCAGATTTCAACTTCATGAGATGGCACAGCACACTTGTGATAACTGATCCTTTTTAAGAGCAGCAGCATGAAAATAACTGAAATAGAAGTTACAAACTTTATACGGCAAGCAGAAGCAGGACGGTTTAAACCCAACTGGCGTCAAGTTTTTCAGCATTATGGTTGGGAATTACTTGGGCATGGTCGAGAAGGGCATGTAGCGTTACACCCGGAAAAGAACTATGCATTTAAAACATGGCCAAGTTCCAGCCATTATACTGATTTTGTCGCGTTTGTTAGGCGCCATAACAACCCACATTTTCCCCGATTTTATCGTGACTCAAAACGGATTCCTGGCACCAGTTTCAACTATATTGCCATGGAAAAACTTGAACCTCTTCAAGATAACGAACTGATTTTGGGGTATTTTCCCGAAATGCTGTGGTTTACAGTGGAACTTTTGAAAAGAAACGAATGGAGTGAGCAATCTGGTGCGATTTTACATCAACTGCTGGTATTATTTCCCGGCATGGTATTACCCAACTTAGTTCCAAACAGTCAATTTTATAAACCTGATCTTGCAAGGGCAGTTTGGGAGAGAGTTAAAGAACCACCACAGGCATGGAAAACTGCGGTTGAAGATTTAGACTCTTGGGTTGATAAAAACGGCTTGTCCTACGATTTATTTGATTTCAACTTCATGCTGCGGGGTCATACTTTGGTTTTCGTGGACCCCGTGAGGTGAAAACTTTAAACCTATTGCACGGGCAATATTTGCATCCCACTGCTGCCCAATCCTCATAGGGATCAAAATGTCGATCGTATGTATGTTGACATTCGGGATCAGCGCATAGCTGACCACTAGGAAAGTTGGGATTAATGGCATACAGTGTGTAACTGCGGCGCTTTTTGATGTAAGGTGCCTGGCTCATGTTTACATGTTAACACACGTTGTAAATGTGTCAAGAAAAAAGGTGGCTTGCGCCACCTTTTTTTAGTTTGCTGTTGCAGCAGGTTCAGCCGGTGGCGGTGGTTGCTGATAAAGCTCCTCACCAATCTTCATGCTTAATTCACTTAGATTAGCAGTTTCTTTCTCAATGATTTCAATGTCTTCTGCCTCCATGACAGCCTTTACAGCCGTGAGTTGGGCATCAACTTTTTCCTTGAGTTCAACACTGATCTTTTCACCGTTTTCACGCAGAGTGCGTTCAACATTGGCAATTACACCATCAGCATGATTGCGAACTTCCACGCCCTGGCGCCGTTGTTGGTCTTGTTCTTGATTGGCTTCAGCAGTTTTTATCATGTCTTGGATTTCTGCTTCAGTCAACCCACCATTGGCTTTAATGCTGATTTCCTGTTGCTTGCCAGTTCCTTGATCTTTTGCGCTTACACTGACAATGCCGTTGGCATCAATGTCAAATGCAACTTCAATTTGTGGAACACCGCGTGGTGCAGGTGCAATGCCTGTCAAATCAAACTGTCCCAACAGCTTGTTGTCAGCCGCCATGCTGCGTTCACCTTGGAACACTTTGATAGTCACAGCATCTTGATTGTCGCTGGCAGTGCTGAACACTTGACTTTTCTTGGTGGGAATAGTGGTGTTCTTGTCAATTAAACGAGTAAACACACCGCCCAGTGTTTCCAGCCCCAAGCTCAAGGGAGTTACATCCAGCAACAGCACGTCTTTTACATCGCCAGCCAGCACGCCGCCTTGTATTGCCGCGCCCAGTGCCACTGCCTCGTCGGGATTCACACTGTGATTGGGCTCACGTCCAAAAAATGCCTTGATGGCATCACGCACGGCGGGAATTCTAGTAGTGCCACCCACTAGGATGATTTCACGGATGTCAGTTGTTTCCAGCCCAGCATCACTTAACGCAACACGGCAGGGTGTGATAATACGTTGAACTAGATCAGCTGTTAGATCGTTGAACTTGGCACGATTCATTCGCACAAGTAGATGTCGAGGACCACTGGCATCAGCAGTGATATAAGGCAAGTTTACTTCTGTCTCCATGCTTGTGCTGAGCTCAATCTTGGCACGCTCGGCAGCTTCGCGCAAACGTTGCACAGCCATGCGGTCCTTGCGAAGATCAATGCCTTGGTCTCGGAGGAATTCACTTGCTAGAAAATCAACTACCCGAGTATCAAAGTCGCTACCCCCTAGATGTGTGTCACCAGTTGTGGCAAGAACTTCCACAACACCGCTGCCAATATCCAAAATACTCACATCGTGAGTGCCACCGCCAGCGTCCACAACCATTACTTTACCATCGCCACCACGATCTTGACTAAATGCCAGGGCGGCTGCTGTGGGCTCGTTGATTATACGAAGAACTTCCAAGCCGGCAATGCGTCCTGCATCCTTGGTTGCCTGTCGTTGTGCATCATTAAAATATGCTGGAACTGTAATGACTGCCTGGGATACTTTGCGGCCAAGATAAGCTTCAGCAGTTTCTTTCATTTTTACCAAAACTTGTGCAGCTACTTCACTGGGACTGCGAGCCTGTCCTTGGGTTTGCACCCAAGCATCCCCATTGTCTGCACGCACAATTTTATAAGGCAAAGTCTTCATGTCGGCTGCAATGCTGGGATCATCAAACCTGCGCCCAATCAGCCTTTTGCTTTCAAAAATAGTGTTTTCTGGGTTGGTTACTGCCTGTCGTTTAGCAGCTTGGCCCACAAGCTGCTCGCGCTCCAGCCAAGCTACAATACTGGGTGTAGTGCGAGTACCTTCGGAATTTTCAATCACTCGTGCAGTGCCATTGTCCATGATAGCTAGGCAAGAGTTAGTCGTACCTAAATCGATACCAATTACAGTCATATAGAATCTCCTTCATTAAGCAAGATAACAGTTAAAGCCTCGGTAGGCCCTTAACCTCAAGTTTTTATATAATGTATTTTTAAAACAAAATCAAGTAGCTTTGGGTTTGCGCTGGTTGGTTTTCTTGACAGCTGGTAGTGCTTTTTTCTCAACTGTTTTAGTTTTAGTTGCTTTTTTTGGTTTGGCTTTGGTTTCCACAGGCTCTTTGACCTTGGTAGTTACAATAGGTTCAGGTGCAGGTTCAGCAGCAACTACTGGTTGTTGAACTACAGGTGCAGGCTCTGGCGTAGCAACAGCTATGGGTTGTTTAACTATAGGTCCATTATCAGGAACAGGTTGAGGAGCAGGTGCAGCAACAACGACAGGCTGTGTGACCTTCACGGGTGTTTCTACTGGTGTAGCGGCTGGAGTTTGTGGGCGGTCGCCTATTACATTCACAGGAACTTGTGTATGAGTTTCTTCTGCTGGTTTGGGTTGGCGTAGGTTTAACCACCGCTCTTTAATAGTTTGCCAAATATTCGTTAACATAATACCTCCTGGGTTTATGTTAATTTATGCCTGTTTCACTCAGTGGAAAATATTTGTGCAGGAATTGCTGCTGATCTGCATGTTTGCATGCACATTTCATGATATTCCGGGCTTATTTCACATCCAATAAACCGTCTACCCAGCTTGAGTGCCTCAACACCTGTAGTGCCGCTACCTGCAAACGGATCCAGCACTACGTCTCCAGGATTGCTCCAGCTGAGGATGTGATCATGTGCCATGGCTGTGGGCATCTTGGCCGGATGTGCAATGGCTTTCCCCGGACGTTCTTGACCTGCTGTTTTCATACGCCAAATATTGGTGCGCATGCCGTATTCACCATACACAGCACGTTGACCTCTGTCCTTCATTGTGCCATCTGCTTGCCGCACAGTGTTCTTGCCAAATGTACCAATCCTGGCATGGTCAGGATTGTCCATGCCAGTTATCTTTTTGTCTTTTATGGGATTGAACACACGAGGCTTGCCCTTGCTGAACACGAACATGTATTCCCAAATAGCGTGATACCTATTGCTGCTGGGACTGCTAAAGTTGCCTTTTTCATAAATCATGGTATCATGCAAGCGCCAGCCGGCATCTAGAAATGCCAGGGCCTGTCGCATGCTTGTGCCTGTTTCACTTCCCTTAATGGTTTGATCCGCAACATTCCACATGACAACACCGCCATCACATGTGACACGTGTCAACTGCTCAAGTAAACTGGCAAAATCCCAGGAAAAACCTGTGTAATCACGTAGTTGATCATAAGGCGGGCTGGTAACAGTCAAATGTATACTTCCGTCAGATACATGTTCCTGCAGACAGCTTACATTGTCTCCTAGATATACATCGAATAAGTTCATGTGCGCCATGTTGTCCAGGGATTTTTTGCAAGTGAAATGTTTCCGTATCTGGGATCACCGGTTACTTCCGGGCCCAGGGAACTGGGACGATAAAAAGTTTGTTCGGGAGATTGCAGTTCAATCTCAGCTATAACTAAACCTTGATTGCCGTTGGCAAAATGATCAATATGCCAAACACAACCGTCAGGTGCAGTCCAGTATGTGCGTGTTTTGATGATTTTCCAAGCCGCAACTTCTGATATAACTGTCATGGCCCAATCAGGATCAACAGCAGTTTCATACTCTCTGTTGCATCCCAGTGACTGATAGCTTTTAACAGTTACAAATGCCTGTGTGGATGGGGGTGCCATGTCAAGAGCAGTTTGATGACGAAATCTCACTAGACATTGAGTGTTATCAGTAACATAGCCTTGCATGATATGCCATTGCGGACCTATCCAGGGATAGGAACTGCCGTTCACAAGAAACTTCCGTTCAATTTCCAAGTTGTTCATGCTTTATGATAACACAAACGCATGCCACAATCAACCAGCATAATATTCCACGCGTACTTTCTGACCGTCATCTGTAATGATGAGATGGCGTTCTATCCACTTGCCCATGTTGACCATGGTCTGGTAAATGTCACGATGTAGGTGTTTGGATTTATAGCGCAACCATGCATTGAGAACTTTGTCCCAGTTCAACAAAAAGTCCCAACCATCTGTTGGTGCGTCTTCGGGATATTTCTCAGTAAGTAACTCCACTACTTGACGCATGCTGGCTGGATCAAGATTTACCCACTCTTCCGCGTAATCAAGGATGTCTTGCCATTCATCGTTGTATTCTGTGTACGAAGGTGCTTGTGACCAATCAATATCACCTTCGTCATTTACAAAGCCTTGACTCTCCAGCCATTCAACATAACCCCGATCACTTATCTCGGCATCAGATAAAGCTGACATCAAAAAGTTTTCGTTTACTAGCTCCCATGTTTTTTTGCTGACTTTCTCCAGCACTGAGTCGCTAGCTAACGTCACACTTAGCATGAACGCCTGACGCATGTTGTCGTCATTTTTTGCCCGGAACCAGGAAAACAAGCTGGGAAACTTCCGGGCAAGGTCACCAATCATAATGGGATCATCGTTTTCGTCCATCCAGGATCTCGAGGCAAAATGCAACTGATATTTTTCTCCCTTGTGTTGTGGGTTCCGGGGTATTAGAATATAAAGAGGACCTTGACGGTTATACTGATCAAAATAGTTCATGCCGTGAACAGCCGCAGTGCACCAACGAGTCTGTCGTCCATATCGGCATGCTGCTTCTTGGTCACGTGGTATAATCACAGTTACAAGATCATCTTGGTAGACCTTGTCAGCTTTACCTTGTTGTGTTTCAGGATTATCTTCTTCAGTTTGCTCAATTTTGTCCATTAACGCAACTGCATTGGGGTATCGATTTATGTCATTAAATGGTGCAGCAAGTCGACGACGTTGATTTAGATTGTGGAATCTGTGAACATAGTCACTTAGAGTGCTCTCAATGTCCTCCATTTTGCTTACAGCCGGCTGGCCGCTGGCAAACTGGCGTGCCATCCATTGCGTGTATTTTTTGTTGGGGGTGGGATCCGCTTGCTCGATGCGCTCTATAGCTCGGGTTACCAAGCTGGGCAAGCGGGGATCTTTCAAGAGTTCTTGAGCTCGCGGCAGAGTTTGCCAGTTTGCACCATAATAGCGTATGTAATCTTTTACCACTGCATCAGTAAACTTTTGGCCCAGGGCTGCTAGTGCTCGGGCCCGGTCATATTCCAATAAAATGTCTTTTATCTGCATGTGTTATTTAACATTTTGGTCACAGACAGGAAAACCAGTGAGGCAAAGCCTCACTGGTTTTGGAAAGGCCTGCTAGTTGCCGGGGCTTAAACGTCCCGCAGCAGCAGCGCCTCGGCCATGTCCTGCCAGTCCGGGTCGGTCTTGACAAAGTTCGCCATCTGGATCACAGTGCGAATGCTCAGCAGCCGCACGCGGTCCAGGTGCTGATCCAGCCACTGCACCATGTTCTCTGCCTGCTTCTTGCTGAGGTGGTTGTCTGCAAGGAAGTCCGCATCAAACACCACCTGCTTGACCCGCACAAACACTTCGGTCTTGGTGTGGATGCGCATGTCAACGTAGAGGCTGCGGCTGAGCAGAGCCTCATAGTGCGGAGCCATCTTGTTCTGCTTGGCAATCTCACGCACAAAGTCGATGTTGGTGATAAACAGCACTGCAGCCTTGAACTCAAAGCTACGCGGGATGTCTTCTTCGTTCAGTACCCGGCTTTCCTTGTTCCAGTGAACGCGGCGGGTCTTGCCCGTGTCCAGCGCAGCCTTGAGAATGTTCATGGCGTCGAGATCGCCAAACACGCTGTCGCAGTCATCAATCACCAGCACTGAGCCCTGCTCGCAGCACTCCCAAAGGGCGCGGTAAAGGCCAATGGCGCTCATGCTGCCCTTGACGCTTTGGTAGCGAATCTTGCCCTGCGCTTCGGCAATGTTCAGTTCACGCTCGAGGCTGTGGGTCTTGCCGCAGCCCGGGGCGCCGCTGACGATAGCGGCATTGATATGTCCCAGCACCACACCGCGAGCCACCTTGTCCAGCACGGCAAAGCTCTTGAGGATACGGGCATGGATGGCATCGAGGCTTTCCCCAACGCGGGCAGCTTCGGTATTCTTACGCGGACGAGCCATGTAGCTTGCACCTTGTCTGTTGCGTCTATGAGCCCATAATAGCATGTCAGCAGGCGTTGTCAACCATAAAACGCCCAGCCGCCAAAAGTTTTTTGAAAAAAATCTCAGCTAGCTGAGCATGCTGACATACGCAGGATGCTGACGAACAGCACGACAGAGCGCAAAATCCGCTAACCTATTGATGTTGTTGGTGCAAGAACACCAGCTAAGCTATTGATATCACTCGTCGCGCAGCTCATAATAGCCACAGTCTAGCTTGTGCCACAGCAGGTCGAGGTATGTTTCCAAGCTAGCTAGGCTGGCTGTGGCTTTTGTGTCACACACTGTGACATGCATCACACACTCGCCATCCTGCCCATATAGAACCACCCTAGGCTCATATGTGATTTCCGGCCCGGGACGTTGAGGCCATTGCTGCCAATTATATTCATGGATATCAATGAAGTAGCGTGTGCCCCGTTGATCCTTAACGATTTTTTGCCAAAACCGCGCATCCCATGCATCTCGGGCAAGGCTGTTGGGCCAGGGACGATAGCCTCCTTGCTTTAGCTCTTGCTCGCTAAGCATGACATTCTCCTTCAACACCCGTAACCTAGCATGGCTCTCCGGACGTGTCAACCAATAATTTCACAAACTTTTTGATTGACACGCCTGTCCACATATGCTAGCGGGTGACAACGTGCAGGCGGGTTACACCGTATGCAGTTTTCACCAGCTTGCTGCGATAGCCGTGCTTTTTGAGTGCATCAGCCGCAGCTTGGTAATCAGGTAGCTCAAAGCCCCAAACCTTGATGCTACGCCCACCAAGGATTTTATCATTAAACATTAAAATTCCGGAATTCCGGGAAATCATAACGCTGCGAACAATTTTACCAGGTGTAAAGGACATTTCTACCTCATGTGTTGCGTACAACACCGTTGTAACATGAGGCTGTCCAGGTGTCAAGCAGGTGTTGGCTCAATGGTGCAAACCAAAGGGTAGCCGTGGCTGCGAGCACTGAACATAGTTTCTTCCTGTTTTTGCCGAGCTGTCTCGTGAGTGTATGTGCCTGCTATTCCTCGGCCGTCATGATGAATCTTCAACATCAGTTCGCTAGCTGTTTCAAAGCTTTGATGAAAGATTTGCATGAGAACTAATACCACAAACTCCATGGCTGTTTTATCATCGTTGTGCAGAACCACATTCCATCTAGTCGGCTGGGCTAGAAGTGTTTGGGTAGTTGTTTGTTCAATAATTTCCACAGAGCTCATGTTCACAACACTAAAAACCAAGGGCAGTTTACCTGCCCTTGGTAATATTTTAACCTTGAGTTTCTGGTTTTGCAAGTGCTGGGCTGGAAAAGCCCACGGGGATCTTGCGTGGTAGATGTGCTTCGGGTATCTCTTGTTGGAAATCCACAGTGAGAATGCCGTTTTCCAACCGTGTTCCAGAAACTTTCACCCAGTTGTCCAACCAAAAACTACGACGGAACTGCCTTTGTGCAATACCTTTAAACAGATATTCACGGCTGTGGGAAGTTGCAGCATGACCTGTGATTGTCAGCAAAGTATCTTGTTGCACAATCTCGATGTCATCTGCTGTGTAACCAGCTACAGCCATGGTCAAGCGGTATTGATTTTCACTAAGACGTTCAATGTCATAGGGTGGAAAACCAGTGTTGCTGTTTTGTCTCACATAGTCCAGTGTGCGGAAAGTTGGTTCCATTCCCACACTGAAGCGATTGAGTTCAGTCAGCATGTTGTTCATATATTCAGCAAGAGCGTTTGTACGCATGATATTTTCTCCTTGAAAAGCGAGTTAGCATGCAGAACCCCATTTGAGCGTTCTGCATGCTATTATTTAATAACGCACTACTGCTTTGTCAAGTGTTAGTTGGAGGTTTTTGTAGGTTTATTGACTTTTTTAGCAGGAGCATCAAGTTCCATGATTTGAGCATGCCTCTTGCGCCAGCGAAGCTTGGCTTCTGCCAAACGGCGGCGGCGTTGCACACTGGGTGGTTCATAATGTTTGCGACTGCGTAGTTCTTTGTTGACACCTTCGCTGTTCATGCGACGCTTGAGTGTGGCAATGGCCTTTTCAATGTCGTTGTTGTAGACCTTGACAGTCATACCTTTTTTCTTCAGCTGAAAATCATCAGATTCCATGTTGTTATTCCCAATATTTGTGATAAAGCTAACGGGCATTGCCCCAGTTGTCAATTTTTATTTCACAGGACTGATTATAGCTGTGATGTGATTGCCCTGCATTTCCGGGGTCTTTTCCAACTTGTAGTTTTGCAAGCCGTTGATAAATGTTTGAATCAACTGTATGCCAATGTCGCTGTGACGAACTTCTCGGCCACGAAACTTCATGACTACTTTGACTTTGTTTTGTTCGTTTAAAAACATCTGTGCGTTTTTTTGTTTAACTGCTAGATCATGACTGTCAGTAACCGGACGCAGTTGAATTTCTTTTACATGAATGGCATTTTGTCGGGCTGCACGATCTTGTTCTTTTTTGGCTTGACGCAAGTTGTAGATATGCTTTTTGGCATCCATGATTTTGGCAACAGGAGGCTGTGCTTGTGCGTTAACCAACACTAGGTCCAAGCCTTGATCTTGAGCTATTCGCATAGCTTGAGCTGTGGACATATTCTGAGGACGACCACTGTTGTCCACAAGTAGAACTTCACGTGGAGTAATGTCTTGATTATATACCACACTCTCAGCAATGGGATCACGCGGCTTTTGTCTGAGCCCTCTCAGCATGCGGTTTTTCATTGAGCTGCCTTTTCTGTGCGATAAATCATAAGTGGTTCATGTCCTTGTGCTAAAAAATCTCGTGTAATTACAATAGTTTCTGTGTTGTTTGCTGCTAGTTGAGGAAGCTGGAACTGTAGTTCCAACAGGGCTTCTTCAAGTATAGCACGTAGGCCTCGAGCACCTACATGGGTTGCCACCGCTTTGCGAGCTATTTCTTCAATAGCCTCGGGGGCAAAATCCAGTTTTACGCCATCCACGGCAAAAAGGGCTTGGAACTGGCTAATAATGCTGTTACGCGGTTGGGTCAAAATATGTTGCAGTTCCAGTTGTGACAGGTCTTGGAAAGGCACACGTATGGGCAAACGTCCAATCATTTCGGGAATGATGCCAAACTTGGTCAAGTCAGCACCTGTTACTTGTTTTAACAAATGGCTGCGACTAAGTTTGACTGTTTCACTAAAAGAGTCAGTGCTGAACCCCATGCGAGTGTTTGTGGTGTTTACTCGCTGCTCGATGATTTTTTCCAAACCTTCAAAACTACCACCCACAATGAACAAAATATTGGTTGTGTCGATTGTGATATATTCGCCTTGTGGATTTTTCCTACCACCCTGAGGTGGTACTTTTACTTCACATCCCTCGATCATTTTCAAAAGTGCTTGCTGCACGCCTTCACCACTTACATCTCTAGTAATACTGGTGTTTTCGCTTTTACGACCTTTTTTGTCAATCTCATCAATGTAAATGATGCCTTGTTGAGTTTTCTCAACATCGTTTTGACTGGCAGCTAGCAAACGAGCTATTATGTCCTCAACATCAAGTCCCACATATCCACTTTCAGTCAAGCTAGTGGCATCAACAATCACAAATGGAACATCTAGATATTCACTTATGCATTTCAGCATGTGAGTTTTACCCACGCCGCTGCTGCCGATAATCAGCATGTTGCTTTTTTCTATCCGGGGATGACGATCGCCATGTTTAATCCGTTTATAGTGATTACACACAGCCACACTGAGTAGCCCTTTGGCATGATCTTGACCAATAACATATTGATCAAGATGTTCTTTTATACTTAGGGGAGTTCGTGTCTTGTCAGTTTTGTCTGATGTTTCTGGAGTATGAAGTATGTCGTAACATAAGTTGATACATTCATTACATATAAAAACACCATTACCACTTATGAGTTTCTTCACTTGCATTTGATTTTGGTTGCAGAAGTTGCAAACATGCAAGTCTTTGCTCGCGGCCATTAGCCATTTGATCCTTTAAACGCATTTACGCAATAATGCTGTTGTGATAGCTGCTTGTCAATACAGCTATCACACATAAGCAACTTGAGTCACTGTGATGTTGTTTTCAATAGTGGCAATGTTTGCTATAGCGTCCCAAGGTTCTGCTGTGATGTAAGTCACTCGTGCAGCATTGGGACGATCAGTTTGAACTCCATATGTTTGCAAAGTGGGATCAAAAACATTGCGATTGCTGCCAAGAGTTTTTACAAGCGCACGAGCAACACTGCGCTTGACAGCAGCTTCGGCAGTCAACACAGTGCCCGGGCTGGGTTCTGTGCTGGTAGCTACAGTTGTCACCCAATCCACACTGTTATAGCCCACTGTGAACTGCAATGTGGTTACAGCAGCATTGCCGTCTTGATTGCCTGTTGTAAACCAACTGCCCAGATATGCTGGAGTTGCCATGTTTTCAAGTTCCATGACGATTTGGGTATAACGCAAGTTGGCGCGATCCTTGTTCTCGCTTAGGGCCAATGTTACCGGACTACCACCATGATTACCCCCAGTAAAGCCCAGTTGTGAGATATTTGCTCCGCCCAACTGATAGGCTTGGTTGTAAACGCTGGCAAGTTGAATTTTACCACCGGAAAGTTGAGCAATAACTCCAGTTTCACCTTGGCGAGAGTTAATAGCGGTTACTGCGCCTACGATTGTTGTTGTTCCAGTAAATGCAATGTTCACACCGTTAATGGTAATCACATCGCCTGCACCAAAGTTGCTGACTGTGCCACCAATTTCGCTAACGCCTGCACGATATGTGCTGGCAGGAATTCCCAGTTTAGCCAAAGCGGTGCCATTACCTTCAGCTACATAGAAAGGATATCCCATGCTGTCGATAACATTGGTCAAAGTCAAGCAGTTGGCATTAAATTGATTGGTAGCAGTTACGTTTGTGAACTTGCTGGTTGTTTGAACTTTGGCAATAATGTCTGCTAGCAAATCGTTGTCATCAAACACAACATTGTAACCATTGATAACAATAGTTTCATTGTTGCTCATTACATTGCTGGTAATAGCAGTATTGCCAGTTACCCAAACTCGCTGATTGTATTTTCTAGCTGTGCCTACATCAACACCACCTGCTTGATTGCCAGTCAACGCATTGTAGTTGGTTGGTGATGCTCCGTTTACGGTCACAGTGTAGTAAATTGGATAAGGGCTGTAGTTCTGTGTCATAACTGTTCCTTGTGATTGCAAAGTATTTATCACAATCCCATTGTCTAAACACGCTTGACTTTTGCAGAATTTCTTGACTGAACTGCCATGAACTTGCTATGCCCAATTACAGCAACTCGTTGAGCTCGATTTGCCCATACAGGATTAACTCGCCGGCTGTGAAAATGTGTTGCTCCACGAGTGGGGTCTTTTGTTTGCCCTTGGTAAACTTGATATGCCAATTTTTGACTATCCAGCCAAGCTTGTGGCTCACGAGCATGACGTGCAGATTTCACTGTCCAACTAAACTGCGGGCGTTTACGTCCATTGTAGTAGCTGTATTGAAATATAGTGTTGCAAATGTCAGGATCATAGCTGGCGTGCTGTGTTCTATTCAATGTAACATGTGCAACAGCAAGTTTCTCCTGTAAAATACTGCCGCGGGCTTCGTGATAAATGTTCATGGCCAAACAACTTACTGAGCGCCGGCCTTGACCATCAAGGTTCGAGGCATGACGGTAGGTGATAGGCATGTGGTAAAACCACTTGTTCATTTGTGTGTTATCAACATGAAATTCTGCATGGCTTGGTGAAGCTGTGAAAATCACAGCCGCCACAGCAAGTGACTTGATAAGTTTCATTGTTATTACTCCTTTGTAGCATGGTAGCAGTGGGATACGCAAATGTCAATAGTGAGTTTATAAGCTATTGATATTGCTTGCTATTTTTACTAAATATCCCTGGTTTTTGCCCCTTATGTATTTGCTTGAAAACGTTTACTGTAGTATATATGTCTAGACTTAAAAATCCACTGAGTTCATGAATCATGAGACAAGTAACCCAAGACGAGCAGGCACTTTGGCACACTTATATGAACAAACTAACCAGCATGCCGGCGCTGGTACCCTATCGCCCGGTGCGGCGACGCTCTTATATCCTGGACTTGCACAAATATACAGTGCAACAGGCGTTCAATAAGTGCCAAGATTTCATCCAAGAGCATCTAGAACAAGGATCACATTATGTAACTGTGATAACAGGTCGAGGTGGCCCCATTGCTCAGGAGTTTGCTTTATGGTGTCAAAACTGGTTGGGAGTAGCCAAGGTGGTTCCCTTGGATGGTGATCCGCAATCAGCTGGCAGCTGGATGGTTTACTTACACCGGCGGTAAACTGCCTGCCAGCATGACATACATGTGCAGTGATTGCAGTTGAGATCGGTCACCTGCTATCGATGCTTGAATGTCATATGTATGACTGGACCACCAGGTGAGTTGAGGCATGTATTGCCGGAGATATTCTTGTTTGTTCCAAAAAACACGATCCACCCAATCATATTCTTCCTGATCCGTAATAAATCGCCAAGTGTCTTTGTGGGGCTCCTTTTCATATTGATAAACTTTGCTGGTTACAACCAGACTAAAGTCACTATGCAAAATCCAAATTTGCGGTTCTCCCCAACTCCCTCGGGAATACTGCAACAAAATATTATGCTGTGGTGCGTAATACTCACTTACCTTGGTTTTCGGGCTGCCTGTGAGCCAGTGTTGTTGTTTGAGCTTGTCCGTAATCGTGGCCACAGCAGGCCAATCTTGGATTTGCAAAACATCATCATAATGCGAAAACAGTGTCATAACACCAAAATAGCACAGGGCTCATAGGCAACAACTGCAAAAATCACATAGCTGCGTTATGCTGCACTGCACAATAAAAACCTTGACGGCATGCTAAGTATGCTACACAATAGGGAACAACAAGGAGACAACAGCAATGATGTCAAAGTTCAAAACAAAACTATCTACATGGTGGCAGCGCCGCAGTGTAAGTCCAGAAGAACAATGGCTGGCACAATCAACCAATCTTGCTGAACTGGAAAATCGCATGCGTCGTCTGCAAACAGCTACCGATCGGCTTATTTTCACACAATATGGAGGTTAACATGGAAAACAAGGCTCTAGAGAACATCATGACTGACTACGTCACTCGCACTATGAAAACAGTTACAGAATATAATACACAACTGTTCCAAGCATGGGTGGACATGAACACTCGCATTATGCAAGTGAATCCTGTTACCAGTTGGATGAACCCAACCAACAAATCAACAAAAAACTAACTGCTCAAGGGAGAATAACTTTTGGTTATTCTCCCTAGCTTTTATAAGGATTTGGTTGACCGGGATAATTTTCGTCCCATAGGATCGCCAAATAATCCCAAGGCTCGTGGCCGTTGTGCTTTTTGAATGCAGTCACAACCCCGGGATATAGCACATTCCAAAACCAATCTTGCAGTCGGAAACCCTGATTATTAGTGGCTTTGACAACATCGTCTAAAGAGATATTTTGGGCATCAGCGCCCAACAGTCGCGAAAGTTGGTTGCGGTTGTTTATGATTTTTTGAAATACATTAACTGTGGCATCATGTGGATCGCCATCGGGGAACGTATTTCCCAGTTCATCAGTCAGCGCATGCGCGGCATATTCTGCTAAACGTGCCAGCGTCTTTTTAGCAGACTGTGGTTGCCGGGACTGTCTGGCAACTTGAAGTTGTCCGCGCAGAGCAGCAGCCACGTCTTTTACAACCTCTTGCGGGCTTACTGAACCCAATGGCCAATTGATTTCACGTTTAATAGCAGATTCCAGCTCGGTGCGATCTACTGGCTGGTTTTGAAACTGTTGTAGAATTTTTTGAGCTAGTTCTTGGACTCGGCTTTGATAATCTTCATGTAGCACAGTATGTTCCAACAACATACGGTATTTTAAAATATCTTCAATCATAATCATCCTGCTAATGCTACTATCTATAGGATATTTATGAAACTCCGTTAACTCCAAAGCAAATTCATTTTGCCTTGCATGAACTCTCGGGCTGTAAGGGTTTTTCCTGTGCGATGATCTTGGATAGAATCATCTTGAAATCGGATAGTGCGAATTTTATCCCCACGCTGCCCGCTGCCAATCTGGATTTTGCGCTTGTGATTGTGTTTGTTGTTCTGGGACTCTGCATGTTGATTTTCTATCAACACTTGCAATGCCTGTAACGCATTGCTGTAGCTATTTGTTCGACTGCGAGTTTGACTTGTGGTTGTAAAACCCGTGGGTATGTGACGTAAACGGCAACTGTTGGCGTGTTTGTTTCTATGTTGGCCGCCACAACCTGTGCCACTAAACCAGGAGATTTCTAAATCTCCCGGATTTATGATGTTTTTTTGATTATCATGATAATCAATAACAGCAACAGTAACAGTACTAGTATGAACTCTACCGCGTTTTTCTGTGGGAGGAATACGTTGCATACGCAGGCCCCCAGCTTCTTGATCTAGTTGTGAGAGATCTTGACCTTGAACAACAAAGCTATAGAACCCTGGTGCTTGTTGCTCGTGACTAACCAGTCAACCCAGGGCCAAGGCCAGCCGGCGATAGGCGCGGGCTAGGTCTTGAACAAATAACTTGCTATCTTCGCCGCCTTCAGCAGCACGTATCTCAATTATTTTTTTCATAATGACATCTTCAGGGTGTGAAAATATTTAGCAGCACAGCCGCTATCAGGCTTGAATAACCTGATAGCGATCACTTTTAATGGTTTGCTTCATTATGGCTTGGGGTGTGAAAGTTTCAGCAGCCAAAATGCTGGTCATAATGCTGGGACTAAATCCGCTTACCAGGGCAGAACCTTGCTGGTCAAACCTCACCGGACTGTTTCCAGTGGCATTGGGCCGAGCATTCAAGTTCCACCAAACAAGACGTGGTAGCTCATATCCTGCCTGCTTGAACATGCTGCGAGCTAGATCCCATGCACTGACACTTACGCCGTGAGCTAAGCCTGAGTCAAACTCCATGTCACTTAGCACCAACAGATATCGGGGCATTTGGTCAGCAGCTAGTTGGTTTACTATAGCCACTTGCAGAATGCTGCGAAATGCGCTTTCCAAGTTGGTATTATACCCCATGTTGTCGCGCATTTGCTGTAGCTTTGCCAAGAGATCACCTTTGAGAATGTCAATGTGACTGTCGCGTGTGAAGGTCAGCCACATGTCCCGGAAGGCGCCTTGTTGCTTGTCGGCAATATAAAGGCCCAGGCTGATAGCCACCTGCATGCAAGTGAGCCCGGTACCTTGTTGGCCGCCCACAGGGGCACTCATGCTGCCGCTGACATCCACCATGGGCAAAATGCTGTTATCGCCGAGATAGTTGGGCAAAGCCTGCCACTGAGCTAGAGCCACTTGTGGATCGCCGCGAGTCACACTGCGGATGACATCATAGGGATAAACAGCCTGAGCGTTTACATGCCCTTGTCCAGTTTGCAGACTTTGCTTCCACTCAGCATAACGTAGGGGATCTTGCCGATTAAAAGCCTTTTGATATCTAGCCGCAGCAACACTGGGAACATGATTATAGTTGATTTCCTGCCACTGCCGGGCACACATGGGAGTTTCCACAACAGTTGTCAACTCCACAAGCATTTTACGCCAGGCTTTTGGTGAGTAGTTGATATACCCACGCAGACGATTGGCAATAGCACCCTGACGAGGCATCCATTTTGCAGCCAAAGCGTTACCTTGCTTGAGTGCGCGGATAATCATGTCAGCAGCCAGGAGCTGCATGCGAGGTGTAGAGAAAATCAAAAGATCGTCCCACCGTCCGTATTCGGGAATATGCGCAAGATTGGCTTCCACACTGGCTGGATGATTTTTTTCCAGCCAGCGTAGAACTTGTCGGAAAATTTCCCGTTCACCAGCCCCTTGGCGAATATCACGTGCCCAAAACAAAACTTGCATGGCACTTAGGGCGTCATGCTGATAAGCTCGTTCAAATGCGGTAGTGATATCATTGCCACGGCTTGCGCCAATGGCAAAGAAAAGATCCACAACTGGATCAGCACTGGTGTCATATGTGACCATGCCATTTGCTGTTGTTGCTACAACAGCAGAATTTTCCACAGCCTGGGCAAAAGTGATTGTAGTCATAAAATCTCCTAACAGGTTGGCGTTTTGTGCTACAAGAGCTTGCTATTAAAGGTTTTGCTGCAACCAACCTTGAATTAATTCAAGTTTAGATAAACAGGCTGGGGTTCTTTTTTCCAAAAAATATTGCTGTACCCAACCTTGATGTTTCCCAGCCTGCTAACGCAGGATGTTCCACATTTAGCTTTTATAGTCAGATTCGACTATGGAATTGAACCATTTTCATATCCTTGTTTTGCTGAAACGAATCTCGATAGTTACCAGGAAACACAAGATCATTTTTTGCCTGCTGCTCTACCCTTGAGCTACCGCCCCATATTTGGGGGAGCGGATTGGACTTGAACCAATAACACGTAGGTTGATTTTTGATTTGCTGAAGTGATCCTTTAGCCTCTTGGTAAGCTATTTTTACTAGCTATTGTGTGCTTTGTCAAGCAGTTTTTGTTTAAAAAGCACTGCGCACTGGGCATCACATAGGTTTACCTGATGCTCACGATTGTGGTATAACCCGGCATTGTATTCATGCACTGTGTTGGGCTGTGCAGGGTTACCCAGACTGAAACACTGGATGACAACATCCACCGGCTTGCCACATGCACCACAAGCTGTCCAAATGTCTTTTTGATCACGAATTTTCATGCTGCCAAACTTCAACTTCCAGAGGATTATTGGTGCTGTTGACCACACGACGAATTCCAAAAGCTGCAATCGCTCGCGTGCATCCTTCACAAGGATGAGCCGTGCCGCTGCACCAATGCGCTCGAGGACCTGCTCCGCTGCGCTTGACTCGGAACACAAACAAAGTGCATCGCGTGAGCAAATCTGCCGTGGTATGATTCAGGGCATTTCGGATGGCATCAATCTCGCTGTGCAGAAAAATAGCTTCGCTGTTCTTGCCAAAACGAGCTTGCAGTGGGTGTGTGCGAAACTGATTGATTCCAAAACTAACAATGTCATTTCTATGAACCAATGCACTGGCAATTTTGGCTCCGCGAACCGGAGAAACATCTTGTGCCATGATCCTAAGCGTGTTGAGCACACGCTGATCACGTCGGCGGAGATCGTGGACTTGCTTTATCATGTCCTCATAATAGCATGATTCCACTGCATGTCAATCAGCAAAATGTCAATCTGAACAACATGGCTTCCCGGGCATCTTGGAACCACAAACATGCGGTCTGTTTGTCAAACACATATCCGTGATGTATGTTCGCTTGCATCCATGCACGCTGATCGTGGCTCAAGCTGGCTAAAAATGCTTGGTCGGAAAGATGTTGAGGGCCGGAAGTTCGCTGCAACCAGGTGAAAATGAAATCCCAAAAGTACCGGTGATACCACGGGTCAGGAACAGCAACTGACGTCCAGTTACTAGGTACGGGATTTTCGCCAGGGGAAACCATGGGGGTATTTTTCCTGCTGAAGTTTGTTTCCATTTTGGAAAAAGTCCCAGTTCACGCTTTGGGCATTCCCGCCTAGTCGGTAGTTGACAGTGGAGAACCCCGTGCAGGCAAAGCTGCGCCAGTTTTGGCTCACAGCCGTGTAGAACTTGCGATCTTCACCCCACAGTTGCACCCAAGAGGCTGAAGCTTGTTGGGCAACATCACGTGGCACACAATAGCAGCTGGTATCAACCATGTGGTGTTGCTGTTGAGCAGTGCTGAAATAAATTGGCCAGCGCCCTAGACTTTCACAGTCATCGGGACCTAGAACTTCTCCGCTGGGGCTGGCAATTTGCCTAAGGCTATAACACCATTTGACTCCACGACCAATTACAGTCATGCAATCTTGCACATGTTGTGGTTCAAACCAGTTGTCTTCGTCCAAGTAGCAAATATAGTCTGCAGGAATCCACATGCCAGCTGATGCATATACGAACTGGCCGTTTCGTCCGCCACCACCAGTGTTCCAAGGCAGTGTAAACACAGTTATGCCATCAACACCTTGTAGTTGTTCACGCACAGCTGGTTCAGCTTGCGGTCCATCAACTACTACAACACACTCAGTGTGGTATGTTTGTTGTTTGACACTTGCAACTGCTTGTGCAAGTGTGGATCTGCCCGTGCTGGGGATAACTGTGAATACTTTTGGTGTTTGCATAACCACAAGTTTATGTTTTTGGCACTGAGGTGTCTAATTTTCCACCTAGCAAATGGATCTTGTGTCCATGTTTTTGAATAGTCAAGGTTTTCAAACTCAACTCTGTGCGGCTGTCGCTTGTGGCAGCCAGCAACCCGCGTGCAAAGTTTTCAATATGACCCACACTGTAACCATATTGATTGGTTTGATCCAACACACGCAAGAGTAGATTCTTAATCCTCAAATAGCCCAAATCACGCAGTTTTGGCCAACTCCAAGTCACAGCGTCAATAGTCACAGTTTGTAGATCTTGATCGGCTAGACAGTTTACCAGATCCCAAGCTTCACCAAGATGGTGAATACTACGCAGGGCATTGACATCAGCAATGTCAAATCTTTGCAACACAGTGGGCCAGATAACTCCGCGAATGTAGTTGCGATCATAAGTTGTATCCTGGTTGCTGGGATCGTGACACCAGGAAATATCATGATGTCGATTATAGTCCATGATTTGCTCGCGTGTGACATTTAGCAGCGGGCGCACGACTTGCTTGTGAGGATCAAACCAACAGCTGGCTTGCGCCGTCATGGCTTTCAATCCCTTGATGCCACTGCCGCGAAAAATCCTCAGCAGAAAGTTTTCAATTTGATCGTTGGCATGATGTGCTGTGATAATGCAATCGATATCTTGCTGACAAAATGCTTGATATCTAGCACGACGGGCTGCATGCTCAAGATTGCCTTGCAGTTGGTTTTTCTCAAGCTCGACAACTACATGTTCAAAGCCCCAAGCTTGTGATGCCTGTTGCACTTGCTGTGCCCATTGTGCGCTGGCACCCATGATGTTGTGATTGACATGCACAACCAAAAACTCAGTTGTAAACTTGTCGCGATGTTGCGCAAACCAATGCAGCAGCATCATGCTGTCTGCTCCCCCACTTACCGCTATGACAGCTCGCCGGCTGTGTTGGAGAAGTTCTTGCACATCAGAGATTTTCACAAGCTGTGGCATGTATGTCATACCCTGAACATACATGCACCTAGCTCAGTTGTCAATGTGTTATTGACTCTGTTCGCCTTGCTTGAGAAACTTCTGTAAAATTTCCGCCGCTTGATCGTTGCTCAGGGCAGCGGTTAAACCGGGATGCTGCGGTTCAGGAACTTCATCTATCGAGCACCAGCGAAACTCACTTATTTCCCAGTTGGGCGCACAGGGGAATTCCAAATCCACAGCACAAGCCAACAGCATGTATTGACTTTTTGGCCAAGCCACACGCTGTTGCCAAATTTTAACATGAGGCCAAGCTGCAATATCTTGACCTATTTCTTCCTGGCATTCACGTGATGCAGTTTGCCAAGAAGTTTCACCGGGCTCACTGAAACCTCCGGGCACACTCCAAGTGCCCGGATGGTTTACAAAATCGCTGCGCTTGACAAACAAAAATCTATTTGTATCTTCCGCATGTATCAACACACCCGCTGCACGACGCGGGGGTTCACCAGTTATTTCTTCCGTCAACATGAGTTATTTATGAACAAGTTTAAGTTTTTTCAATGCTGTGACTTCCTGTCGATATTGCTTTCGCAATGCAGCGGGACTTGCCAACATCGCTTGATACTGTGCAAGCAGCTTTTCCTGTTCGGCGATTTTGTCTAATGTGTCTTGGTATTGATCTTGTGCCCACCGATAGCTGGGAAGTTGTGTGATGCGGTCAATTTGATCAGCATCAATAGGCAGCTTGCTGGTGATTTTTTGCACCCGTTCCACAATAGCCTGCTTGTTGGCAGCTTGTGGCAAAAATGCAGGTAGTTTTTGATCGTAACATAGCTTGAGGGCTTGATACCAAGTCAAATCGCGTTGTGCTTGTTCAATAAGTTTTTCATATCGCTTGGTGTACCAAGTCAAACGCCATTCCACAAATGCCTGCACAAGTTCTCCTGAGTTGGCAAACTGACGAATGCTGGTGTTATTGAAGTCCAAGACCACCAAACGTTGCGTGCTTTTGCTGCGCAGTTTGAGAAAGTTCACAGCCTGTTCTTGTGTCCAAGATTCCATGCTGCCGCGCTTCATGCGAATCTCAATGTTAATAGTTTTTGTGCTGCGATCAGTGTAACTGTGGATGAGATCGTCGTCTTCCATTTGATTTAGTCTAGCACGAAACTTTTCCAAGCTGAGATCTGGTGGCAGCTCAGTTACTTTCAACAAAGTGGAACTCACGATATCCACTTGGCCTTGGAACTCATAGCCGTTGCCGCCGAGATCACGAACATTTACTTGTAGAAAATCATAACTGGGAATCAAGACTGGCAGAGGTTTTTGATCAATAGCTGCAACAACTGCGTCAATCAGGGACTCCAAACTATGAGGCAAAATATCCGTGCTCCAGCCCACAGCAATGCCACTGACACCATTCAACAGCACAAGTGGAATCAAAGGCAAAAAGTTCACAGGTTCCAAAACTGATCCATCATAGTTGGGCTTTTGAGGAACAAGATCCAAATCGCTGTAAAGCAGGGCTTGTGCAACTGCATGACGTTTGACATAAGTGTATCGCGGAGCGCCCCAACTGTCGGGACCCACTCGTGTGCCAAATGCACCAATGCCTTCCAGCAGAGGCACATTGTTGAGATAGGGTGCAGCCAAGCGACTGATTGTTTCTGCTGCTGATGTGTCTCCATGTAGGAAAAGACCTTCTTGAATAACCTGGCCGGCAAGGCTGATTGTCTTGACCTTTTCAGACCGTGTGCGCATGAGCCACAGCATTTTGCGCTGGCCGTCTTTTAATCCATCACATACACTGGGAATGGCACGGTTTTGTGCTGTGTAGATGGCGTATTCTCTGCTACTGGTATTGATAAAATCACTGGTTGTAGTTGTGCTCATTTTAAATACTCATCCAAGCTTTGCGTTGATCGGCTTTTTTGTCATTAAAAAGCAAGTCTAGAAGTTCTGCTAGTTTACCATCATCTTGAAGTGGAATCAATCGAGGTCGATTCAAACTGTTGCTCCAATCTTGTTCTTCCAAACTGCCCAAGCCCTTGGCTCTTGTGGGTTTGGGACAGCCCTGCCAATCTTGTGCTTGATAGTTCAACCAATCATCGCTATACCAATAGTGCCGGTTTTTCTTCTTGTCTTCTTGAATAATAAACGGCGTGCTGAATACTTGGAAAAATGCCGGCTTCTGTGGATCAAACAGTGATGGCCAATACACATGGAAAAAGTTCACTAACAGCGCCATGATGTTAGCACCGTCGGTGTCAGCATCACACGTGATCCAAACTTGTCCATATCGCAAGTCCTCGCGCCGTGGCTGTTGACCCAGTGTCAAACCAATGCTGCTCATGATATCTTGCAAAATGGCATTGTCTAGAACTGTTTTGTTGCTTTCTCCACGCACATTGAGGATTTTACCACGTAAAGGCAAGCCACCGTGTATCTCGGGGTTTCTCACAGCACTTACCGAGCTGACTGCTGAGTCACCTTCTGTTATCAACAAAATGCACTGACTGCGATCTTTGCCCGTTGCATCCATGAGCTTGGGTACTTTGGTGCGGAGAACCTTGCGTGCCAGCTTGGCAACATCTGCATCGTCTTTTTTCTGTGTTCTAGCTGCGCAGCGTGCGTAGATGCTGTCGATCCATGTGCTGTTGTCACGAATGATTTTTTTCCAAGTCTTTTCGTCCTCACATGCAGCACGAATCCAAGCATCTACTTCTTCATTAATCAGTCGAGTTTTGCTTTGACTGTCAAAGTCCGGCCGATTCATTTTAGTGATGTTGTAGATTAAAAGTCCTTCTAAAATATCACTCCTGTTGGGAACAAGAGATCTGCGCCGACTTTCTTTTGCTAGAGCTTGCAGTAGATTGCTGACAAAGTGCTTGCGAAAACTGTCGATGTGGCTGCCACCGTTAAACACTGGTATGTTGTTGACCATGCTGTGTGCATGATCGCCCTGGGCAGTGAAGTTGGGAACAATGACAAATTGACTGCGAAAGCCTGCAGATTCCGTTTCAGCTAGTATGCTGAATGTTTCGCGATTGCCAAACAGCCCCCGCTCGACATTTTTAATTTTCACCGCATCACCGTTGAATGTGAACTTCACAGCGGGGTTGGCGGCAGCAAGTTCCACTACACGATTGCGCACAAACTCCAAGGGCAGTTCGCAGTGAGCAAACACTCGCTTGCTGAGTTTCCAACTAACACCAGTGCCTGTGCGACCTTGCTTACGGGAGATTTTGGGATCACTTATTTGCAGTGCATCTCCAAATATTTCACTGCCTTCACTGAAGTTTTGTTGAAACCGCTGGCCGTCTCGTGTAATATCAACTCGAAACCATTCACTGCAAAAGTTTACGCCACTGGCCCCAATACCATTCATGCCTGCTGTGTTGGTACGCTCGTCAAAGTTTCGGCCACTCATGAGTTCACTTAGTGCCAGCGTGGCTTTGTGGCATCGGTGCTCAGGGTCCCAATCAATTGGAATGCCTCGGCCATCATCGCTTACAGAAAAAGTCAGTTGTTGCGGATCATAGGTAATGTCAATGCGACTACCATGCCCATGCGCAACTACTTCATCCAGGGCATTCTCCCAAATTTCTCTAAGGGTGCTGAACACTGCTGGTACCCATGTGTAGTCTTGGACACACGGGCGATCTGCTGAATAGTTGATAACAGGTTGAGTGTGAGCAGTAGTTTGGCCATAATACATCGATGTGCGTAGTCGCACGTGAGCATACGGGGTGAGCTTCTTAATATCATCTTGGGGCATGAGATCTCCTTAATGCATTGATTATAGCAGTGTGGGTTGCGAAGATCAAGTGCTAAATACATGTGCCGATCGCGATGTTGACCGCATCCACCGGCTCTATAACTGAATAGGAGTTACAGCACATGGGTATTTACACGCATACCAAGTCTCTGTCTACAAGATGGCAGAAATTTCTCAATCAAGTTCACAAAAAATTTGACAACAGGTTCGACTATAGTAACTCAAAATATATTAATGCCAATACCCCAATAACCATTTTGTGTCCTGATCATGGTCCATTTGAAATGATACCGTGGGTCCATTCTGCATCAACTACTGGGTGCCCTGCATGTAGTCAAAGCAATTTCACAGGTTCTCGGCGTTTTACTAAGGAATCATATATACGGCGTTGTGAAGCTGTTCATGGAAACAAATTTAATTATGATAATTCTGAATATAATAATATGAAATCCGAGTTGGTTATTACATGTCCAACACATGGCATCTTCAAGATGATAGCTTGGCTACATTTAAAGAGCAAACATGGATGCCCATCTTGTGGCAATGAAGCTATAGGAAGAGCTCTATCATTCACCAAAGAGAAATTTTTACTTGAAGCCCAAAAAGTTCACGGAGACAAATTTAATTACTCTAAAGTTGAAATGTACAATAACACAAATAAGGTTATCATCATTTGCCGTAAGCATGGTGAATTTAAACAGCTAGCGCAAAGCCATTTAGGTGGCGTTGGATGCCCTAAATGTGCAAGTAGTAAAGGGGAAGACGCTATTAGAGCTTTCCTAGATGCAAATAACATAAGATATATAGCACAACACAAATTTCCAGATTGCAAGAGAGTGAGATGCTTGAAGTTTGATTTTTACTTGCCTGATTACCACATTTGCATTGAATATGATGGAGAAGGTCATTTCAGACCCATTAAAATAAAGGATCAGGACAGGGGCAAATTACTATTGAAGTATGCGCAAGAGAATGACCAAATAAAAACCAGTTATTGTAAGATGAAAGGTATTCCCCTGTTAAGAATAGATTATTCTAAAAAGAATCAAATAGCAGAAATACTAACAGAATCGTTACAGTTAGTTTTGAATAAATGAGTATTGGTATTACCTGTCAGTCTTAATAGAAAATCCTAGAGTCTTGCAAGACTCTAGGATGTCGTTTACCAGCTAGTGGCTGAAGTTTATTTTCTATCACCAATTAGGTTCATTAAGTGAACGAAAATATTGATGAAATCAAGGTAAAGAGTAAGTGCTCCAAAAATACTGCTTTTGGCAGCACTGTCAAAACCATAAACTGCACCTTGACTCATGTATTCTTCTTTTAGTTGCTGGCTATCATAAGCCGTTAGTCCTGTGAATACCAACACTGCAATGCAACTGATCACAAAACTCATGAGACTGCTTTGCAAGAAGATATTCACAATACCCGCGATAAAGATACCCACAGCACCCATGATTAAAAAACTACCCATGCTAGTTAAATCCCTTTGAGTAGTGTAACCATAAATGCTGGCTGCGGCAAATGTTGCTGCACTGATAAAGAACACCTTGGCAATACTAGTTGTAGTGTAAAGCACAAATATTGTGCTTAAACTAATGCCCATGGACACAGCAAAAAGATAAAATACCGCTGTTGCCATGGGCACGCTGAACTTGTCAATACCAAAACTTAGCACCAAAATAAATGCCAATGGCAAAAGTGCCATGACAATCCACAGGGGTGTTTGCATCATGGGCAAGAGAGCCCAGCTGGCCCAATACGCCACAGCCCCTGTTACTGCAAGAGCCATGGTCATTTTGTTATAAATGCTTACAAGATAAGTCTTTAATCCCTGATCTATTTGTTCTTGTGTGGCAGCAGGGTTGGCTGTTGCAAATGAATTAGGTTCCATGTTTTCCTTTTAATGCTTGCGACTTACAAAGTCATTTAACTGTTGAGCTAGTGCAATAATCTGATGACCTGATGGAAGTGGATTAGCAGTGGGATAAGGAACTTCCATGCTGGATTCTCGTCGACGTTCAATTTCACAAAGCTGATAATAGGTTTGTTCAGCAGCCTGACGCTTGCAGTTCCATTCTTCCATTAGCATGTCTTTTGCCATGTTAATCAAGTCATAACGTATTTTGTAACCGTTGTGTTCCATGTTAGTCTCCTGTGTGAGTGTGTGTCAGGGGGTGATGTGCTGGGCCCCTACCTATTGTATATACAAGACAGCTAATATTGTCAACTAGATTGTCCAGCTTTGTGGATCTGCATGCTGAGATATCTCCACATGAAAGTTGCTGCGGCCAAACTGGTAATCTCACTGTGATCATATGCCGGAGCAACTTCCACACAATCCATGCCTACTAGATTCAACACATGCATGCAGTCGATAAACTCATCAACCCACATGCTAGTCAATCCGCCTATCTCGGGAGTTCCTGTCCCTGGAGCATAAGCAGGGTCTAAGACATCAATGTCCAGGGTAAAATAACAGGGCGTGTCGCCAATACGCTCTAGAATACTAGCAAATAATTCGTAAGGGTGCGCCCGCATAGCGGATCTAGCTGAAATGGTCAAGCCACCTTGAGTGTTCAACCAAAATCTTGTGGGATTGTCTGCAGGACTTCTTACACCAATACTCACTGTTTTTTCAGGATCTATCAGTCCTTCCTCAATGGCATTACGCAACCAAGTTCCATGCCCCTGAGGCTGACTGCCATGACGTTGCCAAGTGTCGCAATGTGCGTCCAAATGCACACATGCTAGACGCGGATAGCGATGATGCATGCCGCGTAAAATACCCAAAGTCACACTGTGGTCACCGCCCATGGCAACTACGTGATGTTCAGCTGCATGCAGTTGCAAAATCAACTGCTGTATTTCAGTCAATGTTACTGCAAGATTGCCTGTACTAAGATTGGCATCGCCAAGATCAGTTAGGTTTTTGGTAACATCAACAGGCCAATCATCACAAACCCCATCAACTAAATGTAAACTGCTATGTCGTATAGCAGCAGGAGCCATGCGTGCACCGGGTCTATGGCTTGTTGCACAATCGCTAGGCAAGCCCACAACCACGAAAGCTGTTTGTGGTTGCTGACTGGTCCAACTGCGCAAAAATGTGCGTATGCCCGGGAAAGTTAAAGTCACTGAATAATACCCGACCTACGTGGCAAAGCAATAGTGCTGGTGCTTTGATTATAATTGTCTTGCATGGCTTGAGCTGATTTTACCAGCGTGGTGATGTGGTCTCGATTTAAACTGACGTTTTGATCCCAATCAGCCCCTAACACAAACCCTGGTGCCATGCCAATGGCTACTTTTTGTGTTTGTGGATCCATGGTCAAGTCAACTACAAGAGGCTTGGCAAGCGTAACTGTAGTAGCATCTTGCGCATGCAGTTTGCCGATAAGCTCAACTCCACTTTGTAGTTTAATAGATACTATTGAACCAATATCAGTTGGTGCAGTTATTAACATTTTGTTTCCTATCTTATAGGTGGCACAGCGCCACCAGTTAGTGGTTGAACTATACTTTTATCATATTTTTCGGGCAAATCCCATTGGCGTCCCACATACAAAACGCCTCGTAGAGTCCCACGCCCCCAGTTGATTTGATTAACGTCACTGCCTTGATTGCCGCCAATAACCTGTAAATTGCCTGTGCTGGGATCTACGCCTCGCACAAAACAAACATGGCTAGCACTGAAAACTAAAACATCGTTTCTACGCCAAGCATCATATTGAGCTACAGGAATAGGCTTGCCGTATCCATTATATCCATAAGCTCGAAGATTGCCTTGACGATAAGGTAAGCCACTGCGCTTGAGCATGGCACCTGCAAATGCAGCACACCATGGTGTTGCATCACTACGTTGTGGTTGGCCCATGTCAGAAAAACACGCAAGAATATTTGGATTACTTCCAGTGCGTTTCCATTTTCCTTGTTTGGCTTCCAATATAGCGTTGTTTAAGTTGGCTTCAAACACATCATATGGTGTAGCACCGGGGGGAATAGGAACACCTTGTGTGGTAGTATTTTGTGTCCCCTCAAAGTTATCACCTGCCGCGCCAGGCCCAGGTACATCGCCCTGAATGGTATTAATACTTGCGCCTACATTGGCGCCATCAACCACAGTCTGTCCGTATGCAAGGGGATTATTTGCCGCCGAAGCTTGACTTTGTGCAATCAGATCCAGTTGTTGTTGAGTAAATGGTGTCTGTAAAGCATCAGGAGGCAAGCTTACTGAAAATATAGCAGCATCACCAGGCTCTGGGGGCTTCCATAATGCAACAGGAACTTTATTGACATAAACATTTGTGGAATAATAGACATCCTGACCACGATAGCTTGGGGGATTAAGCGGCATACAGGTCTCCTTTTAAATATTTACTGGTGATTTTCCGTATGGTCAATGCCAGCAAAATACTGTTCTAGTTCTTCGGCGCCGCCAATATGTTGCCCGTCCAACCAAATTTGTGGAACAGTTCGGGCATCAGGGTAACGTTCTAGAAGACTTTCACGAGTTGTCACCTGCTGATTTTCAGTTAGCAGGTGAGGATCACCGCCAATAATGTATTCTTGATAGCTGATATTGTGTTGGGCCAAAAGTTTCTTGGCTAAGTTGCAGTGTTTGCATGTTTTTTTGGTGTAGATTTCTGCTTGATATTCCATAATCACCAGCATACAGTCTATGACAAGAGATATCAATATCGTATGTAAAATAAATACACTGCAACAATCAATCAGGCAGCAGAGATTACATGGCCAATATCGCAATTCCCAATCTTCCCAGTTTAAGTATTGTAACTGATCCTG
>JAULBY010029673.1:0-16021 GCA_032358315.1 Ophiocytium majus
TGGAGAATTTTAATCGGAGAATAAAAGATGGCATCAATAATTAGAATAAAAAGATCATCGGTATCAGGAAATCCTGCGACACTAGGTGCTGGTGAACTAGCCTATTCAGCCTTAACCGACAATGGATCAAATGGTGGTGATCGTTTATACATTGGTATAGGTTCAGAGACAGCTGGTAATGCTGCAAACCACTTTGTGATCGGTGGTAAATATTTTACCGATATGTTGGATCATACTCCAGGTACGCTAACTGCGTCATCTGCGATTGTTCTTGATTCTAGCAGCAAGATCAATAACCTTAAAGTTGACAATCTTGACTTTGATGGTAATACAATTAGTTCTACAGATACCAATGGTAATATTGTATTAACTCCAAATGGTACTGGTAAAACTGTTATCACTAATGCTTACATTGGTGACACTTCTACTTCTCTTGCTGAATACATTTATGATACAGTTGGTGGTGCAACTACAGGTACTTCTGGTCAGATTGTTATCACTAATTCTGACGCTGGTAATACTTCCACTATTTCTCTGGCAACTACTGCAGTTACTGCTGGTAACTATGGTTCTGCAACTGCAATTCCAACATTTACTGTTGATGCATATGGTCGTTTGACTGCTGCTAGCACTGCAAGTATTACTACTTCTCTTGGTATTGCTGGTGACACTGGTACTGATACAATTTCCCTTGCCACTGATACTCTGACATTCACTGGTGGTACTGGTATCACTTCAACAGTTAGTGCTGTTGGTAATAGCGTTACATTCGATATTGATTCTACTGTTGCTACACTAACTGGTACACAAACTCTCACTAACAAGAGTATTGACCTTACTAATAATACTCTTACTGCTACTTCTGCTCAATTAAGAACTGCAGTAACAGATGAGACTGGTACTGGTGTTCTAGTATTCGCTACTAGTCCAGAATTTACTACTAGTGTAACAACTGCTTCTTCATCTTTCGATGTATTCAATACTACTGCTAGTACTGTTAATGCATTCGGTGCTGCAACAACTCTAGCAATTGGTGGTAGTTCTGGTACATTAACTATCGGCAACGCTACAATCACTGGTACAAATGCGACAACATTCAATATGAATGGTGCTTCGCCAACTATCGCAACTAGCTCTACTGGTACTGCTTCAGTATTCAATACTAATGCATTGACTGGTAACTTATTCGGTGCTGCATCTGCAATTAGTATCGGTAATACTACATACGGTAGATTCCAAACTTCTTCAAGTGCTGTAACTATCACTTCTGGTAGTAATGCTACCAACTCTAGCATCACTCTTGTTCCACAAGGAACTGGTACTGTTGATGTTTCAAGCAAGAGAATTACTTCTGTTGCCGATCCTTCACAAGCACAAGACGCTGCAACTAAAGCGTATGTTGACTCTGTTGCCAATGGTCTTGATGTTAAACAATCCGTTAAAGCTGCATCTACTACTGCTCTAACAGTAACATACTCAAATGGTACTGGTGGTGTTGGTGCTACATTAACTAACGCTGGTACACAAGCTGCATTGACACTTGATAGTATTGCTCTTTCTGTTGGTGATCGTGTTCTTATTAAGAATCAAGCATCTGCTCTACAGAATGGTGTTTATACTGTTACTACTGTTGGTACAGTTTCTACAAACTGGGTGCTTACTCGTGCCACTGACTTTGATAACTCTCCAGGAACTGAAGTTGGTCCAGGTGTGTTCTTCTTTGTTGAACAAGGTACAACACAAGCTGATAATGGTTATGTAATCACTTCTGATGCAGCAATTACTATTGGTACTACTGCAGTTGATTTTGTTCAATTCTCTGGTGCTGGTCAAATCACTGCTGGTGATGGTCTTACTAAATCTGGTAATACTATTAATGCAGTTGGTACTTCAAACCGTATTGATATTTCTGCAGATGCTATCGACATTTCTACAAGTTATGTTGGTCAAACTTCAATTACCACTCTTGGTACAATTGGTACTGGTACTTGGCAGGGTGGTGTAGTTGCTGGGCAATACGGTGGTACTGGTGTTGCAAATACTGGTAAGACACTAACTCTTGGTGGTAGTTTTACTCATACTGGTGCACATACATTAGGTTTAACAACTACTGCAAATACTTCAGTAACTCTACCAACTACTGGCACTCTTGCTACATTAGCTGGTTCTGAAACATTTACCAATAAGACTTTAACTTCTCCAACAATTAATGCTGGCGCCATATCAGGAACATTTACTGGTAGTGCTACATTATCTGGAGTTATAACTCTTTCAAATACAACTGACGCATCTAGCACTACAGCTGCTGGTGTTATTATGTCTGGTGGTTTGGCTCTTGCTAAATCAATGTATGTTGGTATTAACATTACTGGTGCTGGCGCAGGAACTTCTACTCTTGATGGATTTAACATCGATGGTGGCACTTATTAAAATAGCATAAATACATTAGTCGCTGGGATTTTTATCCCAGCTTTAACCTTTTTAGGAAGATGAATGAGTAATCAGGTTCTACTCAAGAAATCCTCAGTCGTTGCAAAAGTACCAACGAGTGGTGATTTAGCATACGGTGAAGTCGCATTAAACTATGCTGATGGAAAACTGTATTTCAAAAACTCTTCCAATACTGTACAACCACTTGGTATTGCATATACCAAGATCATAGCAAATACTACAGCCAAAATCAATCAAGGCTATATTTGCAATACTGGTGCTGGTTCGTTCACTCTTACTCTTCCAGCGTCTCCTGAAACTGGTCACTATGTTATCATCAGTGATGATGATGCCTTTGGAACAAATCCCCTTTATGTTGCTCGTAATGGCAATCCAATTGCAGGTATTGCAGAGAATTTAACTATAGACATTACTGGAGCATCTGTCACCCTATTATGGGATGGTGGTAGTTGGAATGTCTACAGTCAAGTTGGTGCAACTGGTGGTTCTGGCTCTGGTGGTACTGAATATAACTTTAGCAGTTTCCCACAGGGTTTAATTCCTGATTATGATAACACTTATACTCTTGGTAACTCATCATATAAGTGGCAATATGTAAATTCATATGGTTATCGTTTTGGTGATAACACTACTCAAACAACTGCAGCCAATGTTGATGGTTCAAGTATAACTATATCTGGTGGTGTTCATACTGCTCAGGCTGGTGGTCTAGCTGGCAGTACATTAAATTCTAGTGTTACTGCTTCTAGTTTACAAACTCTTGGAACTCAAACACAAAGAATCAATTGGTCAGCTAGTGGTGTTGCTGCTCCGCAGTTCACTTCTTCGAGTGTTGGATCTAAGTTAATTCTTTATCCTGCTGTTGGCGCAAGTTATGCTGACTATGCAATTGGTATTGATAGTGCTACTATTTGGCATGGTGTTCCAGCCAATGATGTAAATTACTTTTTTAAATGGTATGGTGGAACAACAAATATTGCTAGTCTTACTGGTACTGGTAATTTTACACTTGCTGGCACTCTTGCTGTTAATAGTCCAACTATATCAACAACCAGTTCAGGTACTGCTTCTGTATTTAATGCAAATGCCACTACCCTAAACATCGGTGGTGCAGCAACAACTGTTAGCATCGGTGCTGGTTCAGGAACTACAACAGTTAATAATAACTTAGTTGTTACAGGTACACTTACCGTTAATGGCACTACAGAAACTATTAATGCAACAACTATTACAGTTGACGATAAAAATATTGAACTCGGTTCAGTAGCAAGCCCAACTGATGTTACTGCTGATGGTGGCGGTATAACATTGAAGGGTGCGACAGATAAAACATTTAATTGGGTAGATGCTACTGATGCTTGGACTTCTTCTGAGCACATGAATCTATTGACTGGTAAAGCATATTATATTAATGGAACTTCAGTTCTAAATGCAACTACATTGGGTTCTGCCGTTGTTACTTCTAGTTTAACTTCTGTTGGAACTATCGGAACTGGTGTTTGGCAGGGTACTGTGGTTGCTGGTCAGTATGGTGGAACTGGTGTAAATAATTCTGGTAAAACAATAACCATTGGTGGTAATTTTACACACACTGGTGCACATACACTTGGTTTAACCACTAGTGCAAACACTTCAGTTACTCTTCCAACTACTGGAACATTAGCAACTCTTGCTGGTTCTGAGACATTTACTAATAAGACTTTAACATCTCCAGTTATTGGAACGATTGTCAATACTGGAACATTAACACTACCGACTTCAACTGATACTTTAGTTGGTCGTGCCACTACAGATACTCTAACAAATAAAACATTAACTAGTCCAACATTAACAACTCCATCACTTGGTGTTGCTACTGCCACTAGCATTAACAAGGTAGCATTTACTGCTCCTGCCACTGGCTCAACTTTAACTATTGCCGATGGCAAAACATTAACAGCAAGCAATTCTTTAACATTTACTGGTACTGATTCTACATCATTCGCCTTTCCAGGAACTAGCGATACTGTTGTAACTCTTACTGCTACTCAAACTTTAACAAATAAAACTCTCACTAGTCCAACTATGACAACACCTACATTGGGTGTTGCAAGTGCGACTTCAGTCAACAAAGTAGCGATTACTGCTCCAGCTACTTCAGCTACAATTACGATTGCTGACGGAACTACGCTATCAACTGCTGGTTCAGTTTCTCATGCTGGTGCATTCTCACAAACTTTTACAGCTACTGCTAATACATCATTAACACTACCAACTACTGGTACTTTAGCGACATTGGCTGGTACTGAAACATTTACAAATAAAACTTTGACTAGTCCAACTATGACAACACCTACATTGGGTGTTGCTTCAGCGACTAGTATTAATAAAGTTACAATTACTGCTCCAGCAACTGGTTCTACTCTTACTATCGCTGATGGTAAAACATTAACAGCGTCAAATACTCTTACCTTCACAGGAACAGATGCTTCTTCTGTTGCTTTCGGTACTGGTGGTACAGTTCTTTATTCTGGTGGTGCTCTTGGTACTCCAAGTTCTGCAACATTAACAAATGCCACTGGTCTTCCTGTAAGTGGAATTACTGCTTCTACCTCTACAGCACTTGGTGTTGGTAGCATCGAGCTAGGACATGCAACTGATACTACTATTGCTAGATCTTCTGCTGGTGTTATCTCTGTTGAGGGTGTAGTTGTTCCAACTGTATCTTCAACAAACACCCTTACAAATAAAACACTAACATCACCAACAATTAACGCTGGTGCATTGTCTGGTACATTTAGTGGTGACCACACTTTATCTGGTAATATTAATATTACTGGTGCGTTGACATTACCGAATCGTCCAGCATTCCGTGTTATTGGTAATGGTGGAGCAATTACTGCAACTACTACTGTAACAAGTAGTAACTGGACTTTAGATTTCCAACAAGGTTCAGCTCTAAATACAACTACTGGTATTTTCACTGCGCCAGTCGCTGGCTTATATCAAGTCAATTTGGTAATTAGAACAAATAGCAATAGCAGTGGTACCATTACTCAAGCGATTGTTAGAAAAACTGCAATATCAGATAGTTCTGTCACATCTCAGATTATGGTAGAGTTTGGTGCTAATACAACAATGAACCATGCAGGTGGAAGTACTATCACTAAAATGGCAGTGGGTGACACTCTTAAATTTGATGTCACTGTTGGAACAATTAGTTTTGATGGTAATGATAACTGGTCTGTTGCATTCATAGGATAATAAATGGCAAATACTTTACTATCAAATATTGTTGCACCAAGTGCCATTGTCACTTTAACTGGTACTCAGACTCTTACTAATAAAACTCTTACTAGTCCAACACTAACTAGTCCTACTGTTACTGGTACTCTTACTGTTGGTGCTACACCAAGTACAGGTACAAATGGACAGTTACTGGCTTCTACTGGTTCTGGACTTCAATGGGTTACTCGTGATGTTTCTACGCTAGATAGTTTAACAGATGTTACTATTTCTTCACCGACTGCTCAACAAGTTTTAAAGTATAATGGTTCGGCATGGGTTAATGCCGATAATGATGCTGCAGTTGCTTCTGCTGTATTTGCAGCAAATGCTACATCTGATCTCGGTGCAGTTAATGATTCAGATATTAGTAATTCTGAAGATCTTGGTGGTAATTTAACAGATATTGCAGCATTCATTTATGATATGGGTCAATTAAGATTAGATGGTATTGTATCATTAACTAATTTAGACCAATCAGTAAAAGCAGATTACATTTCATATTCAATTATTTTTGGATTTTAAGGAAAAACCATGGCTCGTCAGTTAGTTGAAAAATATATTTTTACTCCAGGTCCAGCAAATGAAGGAACCATAGTATTTCCTGGAAAGTGCGATTTAACTCAACTATTGATTATCGCAAACAAAACAGAGCAAGAAAACATATATGCTTTGGGAGACCCAACTCGTTCTGGATCTATTTCATATGATCCAGATGATACTACTACATTCAATTCAGAACAAACTGGTATTACAACTGTAACCTTTTCCAGAGATACCTCTGGAATGTTGTCATCTCATAAAATTGCAATTTATACTGATGCTCCTAAAAATACTGGTAATATTATTCGCCCATATGCATTCGGTGTGGATGCCATTGAAAGAATGCGTGTTGCCAATCCTCAGTCGTTAATTGATGCTGACTTTGAATATGGACTACAACCAACTAAGTGGCAAAACTATGCAGATGTTCGAAACATTCCAGGTATCTATGAAAAACCAGGTCTTGATTTATTTTTATCTAATGTAACTACCAATGGATCTTCACCATCTTTAATTACAGTTACCTGCTCAGCAGCGCATAATCTTTCTGTAAATGATCCAGTTATTATTTACTCTTTGGGTAATACTAGTAACTATGCTCGTGCTGAAGGTTCATTTATTATTAACAGCGTTCCAGATTCTACTTCTTTTACATATTATGCTAAAGGACCAGTTGGAACGGATGGGTTATCAATTTATACTGGAACGACATATGGTCGTCGTGGTGGATTTTATACTAACGCTGAACTTCCAGTTTATAGTATTAGTAGTGATGGAGCCAATCCATCTAAAATTACAGTGACTTGTAATACTAACCATGGATTAGTTCCAGGTGCACCTATCGTTGGAATTGCTAGTTCTACTGGAACTAATCATTCATTGTTATCTGGAAACTTTTTCTGTGAGGATGTTCCAACTGGATCGACATTTACATTTACTGCTCGTGTTGGTGGTGCAGTAGCATCTTCTGGTATTGCAATGACATTGTATACTCGTTCAGATGCATTTTCTATTCATCGCCCATTTGATGGTGGTGTTATGTTGGGTAACTCTGTGCCATCTCATGGTGCTTCTATTTCTCGCCAAACTAAAAAATACATGCGTTACCAATCTGGTAAAGGTATTCTTTGGACATCGGGTGTTCTACTTAATCCTGTTTTAAACCTTGATCAAATTTCTGCAGCTGATACTCCAATCGGTTCTTTAATTACTGTTAGCACCGAAATGGATCACAGTTTGCAAGTTGGAGCCACTATTATTATTGCTGGTGTTGTAACTGGTGGATATAATGGAACATATGGTGTTAATACCATTATTAATGAAAACACATTCACTGTTGTGGCTAACCAAGTATTAGCATCTGCTACTGCTGTTATTACAAATAAACCTCGTGTTACTGTTAAGAACTGGCATGGTGCTTCAGTTCGTGTTGGACCTTTCGATGATCAAAATGGATTGTTCTGGGAGTTTGATGGTAATGAACTGGCAGTTGTTAAAAGATCTTCAACTTTTCAATTATCTGGTTATATTACAGTAACTCCTGGATCTCAGCAAATTAATGGTAGTAGCACTCGTTTCACACAACAGTTAAAAGTGGGTGATAGAATTGTTATTCGTGGTATGACTTATATGGTTGGTAATATTGTTAATGATACTGAACTAAGTGTTAACCCAGAGTATCGTGGAGTAAGTAGTTCCACTGGTATTAAAATGGCTGCAACTATTGATGAAAGAGTTCCACAATCTGATTTTAATATTGATACCCTAGATGGAACTGGTATGTCAGGTTATAATTTAAACCTGAATAAAATGCAAATGATGGGTATTTCATTCTCTTGGTATGGTGCTGGTTTTATTGACTTTATGTGTCGTGGTCCAGATGGTAATATGATTCTTGCACACAGAATGAAAAACAATAATATGAATGACGAAGCATATATGCGTTCTGGTAACTTGGCAGTTCGTTATCAAACAATTAATGAGTCGGTTATTGGAGTACTAGCATCAACAATAAATGGTTCTGCAACATCCATCCCATTGGTAGATGCATCTAGATTCCCAGCAACTGGTGGTACAGTTTTGATTCAACAAGAATGTATTACATATACAGGAAAGAGTGGAAATACTTTAACTGGTTGTACACGAGAAGCAACATTTCAATTATTTGCTGGTGGTGTAAATAGATCGTTTACAGGAAAATACGCAACTGAACATACAGTTGGTAATGGCAAACAATCAGTAATTCTTATCAGTTGTACTTGTTCTCCGATATTGTGTCACTGGGGTTCTTCATATATTATGGATGGTGGCTTTGACATTGATCGTGGATACTACTTTAACTATTCTGGATTAAATACTACTGTTCCTACTGGTGATTCTCATACAGCATTTTTTGTAAGATTGGCTCCGTCAGTTTCCAACTCAATTTCTGGAAACCTTGGTGATAGAGATTTAATTAATCGCTCTCAATTACTACTACAAAAATTACAAGTTCAATCTAATCAGTCTGTTCAAGTTTATGGTATTTTAAATCCAGGAAATATTGATGCATCAGCATTAGATTGGACTTCTGTTAATACTCCAGGATTAGGTTCTCAACCATCATTTGCTCAAATTGCAAATGGATTAACTTATCCAGCCGAACCTGGAGAACAGATTTTTTCAACTCTTGGTCAGCCTGATGGATTCTCTGAGATTGACTTGTCTTCTTTGAAAGAATTAACCAACTCAGCTATCGGTGGATATTCTAATTATCCCGATGGTCCCGATGTATTGGCAGTTGTTGTTAAAAACTTACAAGCAGGAGTCACTGAGTTTAATGTCACAAAAACAACAACAGATTCTACAAGTAAATATCGTATTAATGGATACAATAATCCAGCATTAACTGTTTATCGTGGACAGACTTATACATTTATTATGGATGGTGCTACATTAAATGGTACTGTAGCGATTTCAGGAACTGCTGGTCAGTTTACTTGTGGTGCATCATCTTTGGCTGTTGGTGACAGAATTAGAATTACTGGTACACGAGCAGGTACTGGAACTATAACTGGTTATTTAACTGGAAATGAATATAAAGTTTCTGCAGTTACTGGGACTTCACCAAATGTGACTGGATTTACACTAACAACTACATCTGATTCTGCAATTGTTACTACTGCTGGAACTTTGACTGGTCTAACATATTCAACTAGTAATCCTTTTGGAAATCATCCATTCTGGATTAAAACCACAGATACGACTGGAACTGGTGATGCATATAGTACTGGTATAACAAATAATGGTGCTAATTATGGACAAACACTTACATGGACTGTTGATATAGATGCGCCTGACACGCTATATTATCACTGTGAATTTCACAGCGCAGATCATGGACCAATTACTGTTGCTGATAGAGACCCAGCTAATGTAAACTTAAACTTATTCTGGTCAGAAGCGCAAGCATAAATATACAAAATTAGAGGAAATTTTAAATGGCAACCCAAGTACAATTTAGAAGAGGTACAACTACCCAGAATAATGCTTTTACTGGTGCAGCTGGTGAGATTACTTATGACACTCAAGTAAAAACATTACGACTACATGATGGAACTACCGCAGGTGGTGGAGCCGTTGTAGTTAATACTGCTAGTTCTCAGACTCTTACCAATAAAACATTAAGTACTGGTTCAGCGTGGACTGGTAACGCAGTTGGTTTATCGTATGGTGGTACTGGAGCTTCTCTTAGCGCAGTTCAAGGTGCTGTAGCATATTCTGGATCTAGTGGATTAGGATTAACGCTTGCTGGTATTTCTGGACAATTATTACAGTCTGGTGGTACTGGTTCTCCAACTTGGATTAGTGCTTCTGGATTGTCTGTTGGTACTGCCACTACTGCCACTACTGCAACGAACATTAGTGGTGGCTCTGCTGGTTATTTGATGTATCAGTCTGATACAAATACTACAGGGTTTATTGCTCCAGGAACTTCAGGATATGTTCTTCGTTCTACTGGTGCTTCTACTGCTCCAGAATGGGTTACTTCAGCATTAACAATCGGATCAACTGCAGCACAGGTTGGTGATACTACAACTTCTTTTGCTGGTGTTAGATCTATAACAATGGGTAATGGAAGTCATGGTGGTGGAACAGTTGGTTCTACTATAACTGGTACTGGTCCATGGACAGCAACAATTACTGGTATATCATCAACCACTGGTATTAATGTTGGTCAAAATATTACTGCTACTCCAGGTACTGGATCGTTCTTCGGTGGATCACCTACTAGCGTAGTAGTGGCAAGCATTGTTTCTGGAACAAGCATTACTATAACAGTTACTGGTGGAACAATACCAACTGCTGGTACTGTTACCTCTATTACTACTCTTGGGTTCTTACAAGTTCCAACTGGAACTACTGCTCAACGACCATGGGTTCCAGCCAATGGTATGATTCGCTATAACTCTACTCAATCTACATTTGAGGGTTATTCATCTAGTGCTTGGTCTTCTCTTGGTGGTGTTAAATCTGTTGATGGGTTTACTTTTATTCAAGCAGAAACATCTGCTGGTAACTCAAATGGTGACTTAGATTTCTACGCTGAGAATGCTGGTGGAGATGCAGCTGCTCAAATTGGTCAGTGGAATAGAACAAACCTTAAAGATTATACTGGTACACTAGTTGGAACACAAACTACCCAGAATGTATTTAACGCAACTGCCACTACTGTTAATGCTTTTGGAGCATCAACTTCTACTACAGTTGGCGCAACTACTGGTACACATGCGATCCGTAATGCTACAGTTTCATTACCAAACGCTACTGCCATTACTACTGGTCAAACAACAGTAGCGTTATTAAATACAACTGCCACTACTGTTAATGCCTTCGGTGCTGGTACAACTATTGGAGTTGGTGCTACAACTGGTACATTAACCCTAAACAATCCTACTGTTGTTGGTAGCCAAACTACTGTAAATCTTTGGAATACAACCTCTACCACAGTTAATGCCTTCGGTGCTTCTACTTCTACTACACTCGGTGCTTCTACTGGTACTCATACAATTAATAATGCTACAGTTTCATTACCAAACGCTACTGCAATTACTACTGGACAAACAACTGTTGCTCTTTTAAATACTACTGCCACTACTGTCAATGCTTTTGGTGCAGCAACTACTCTTTCTGTTGGAGCATCATCTGGTACTGCGTCAATTAATAATGCGACCGTAACTCTTGGTAACGCTACTACATTAAATATGAACGGAGCATCTCCAACGATCGCTTCTTCTTCAACAGGTACTCTAACATTATTCAATACTAATCTATTGACTGTAAATGCTTTTGGTGCTTCTACTGCTACTACTATTGGTGCCACAAGTGGTTCTCTTACTTTACGAAACCCGACGATCGTTAGTTCTTCAACTAGCATTAACTTATTTAATACTGTAGCGACTACATTAAACTTTGCTGGTGCTGCAACTACACTATCAATCGGTGCTGCAACTGGTACGACTACTATTAATAATGCAAATACTGTTGTTACAGGAGACTTGGCAGTTAATGGCGGTGATATTACTACTTCTGCTACTACAGCAACAGTCTTTAATACTACTGCTACTACATTAAATATTGGTGGTGCAGCTACTACAGTTTCTATTGGTGCTTCTTCTGGTACAAGCACTATTAATAATAATGTGACTATTACTGGTAACTTAACAGTTAATGGTAGCACAACTACTTCTAGTTCTCAGAATACTGGTTATGGTGACTCATTAGTTGACTTACACTATACCAATGCTGGTGTTAATACTTCAGACGATGGTAAAGATATCGGTTTAATATTTAACTACTTTAAGACAACTGATAAAAACGCATATCTAATCTGGTCTAATGCTACGCAAGCATTAGAGTATTATTCAACTGCCACAGATAACGGAACAATTATTTCTGGAACATTGGGTAATTATAAAGGTGCTGGGTTCATTTACGCTGGTTCTACTTCTGGAACTATTACGCTTCAAGCAACTGCAACTGCTGGATCAAATACATTGACTCTACCAGCTGCAACTGATACGCTAGTTGGTCGTGCCACTACTGATACATTAACAAATAAAACTCTAACAAGTCCAACATTAACAACTCCAGTTCTTGGAGTTGCAACAGCCACTAGTATTAATGGTTTAACAGTATCAACCACAACTGGCACATTAACTCTTGCCAATAGTTCTACGCTAGCAACTTCAGGTGCATATAGTACTACCCTAACTGCCACTGCTACTACTACGCTAACACTACCAACTACTGGAACTCTTGCGACTTTAGCTGGTTCTGAAACCTTAACGAATAAAACTATCGCAGCTGGTTCAAACACAATCAGTGGATTAACTAACAGCAACCTTTCTGGCACTGCTGGTATTACTAATGCCAACTTAGCGAACTCTACTATTTCTGGTGTTTCTCTTGGTTCTAATCTTAATGCATTAACAATTAGCACTGGTTTATCTGGAACATCTTATAACGGATCTTCTGCAGTTACTATTGCTCTAGCGAATACTTCAGTCACTGCTGGTTCTTATACATTAGCATCTATCACTGTTGATGCTCAAGGTCGTATCACTGCAGCATCAAATGGTTCTGCTGGTGGCACTACTACAATTGGTACAACTGGTATTGCACTCGGTTCTTCTTCAACTACTCTAGCTGGTTTAACTGCAGTTGCTATCAACGGAACTGGCGGTTCATTGGGTGTTGGAACTACTGCATCTGGTACTGCTGGTGAGATTCGTGCAACTAATGCAATCACTTCTTACTACTCTGATGATCGTTTAAAGACTAAGACTGGTAATATCGAAAATGCTCTTGAGAAAGTTCTTTCTCTTGATGGTTTTCATTATCATGCAAATGAAACTGCAGTAGCATTAGGTTACGATGCATCTAAACAAGAAGTTGGTTTATCTGCTCAACAAGTTCAAGCAATCTTACCAGAAGTTATTGCTCCAGCACCAATTGATCCGCAATATATGACAATGCACTACGAGCGTTTGGTACCATTGTTAGTTGAAGCAATTAAAGAACAACAAAAACAAATCGAAGAACTTAAAGCAAAGTTAGGTAACTAAAATGGCTGTTTCTACAAGAACTGGATTAAAAGAATATGCGTTAAGAGCATTGGGTGCTCCAGTGCTTGAGATTAATGTGGACGATGATCAAATCGAAGACCGCATTGATGAAGCATTAGATTACTGGAAACTATACCACTATGAGGGTGTGGAACAGATTTATCTTAAGCAACTGATTCGTGCTTCTGAAATAACTCTTTCTGCATCTGTGGCTGGTAATTTTGCTATTGCTGAAACTATTACAGGCGCAACTTCTGGTGCTACTGCACAAGTCTGTCAAGAATCTCAAAGAACATCTTCTGGGACTCTATTATTAGTTAGAAATGTAACAGGAACATTTACTGCAGGTGAGACAATTAATGGGTCTGCTGGTCACACTGCAACTCTAACTTCTATTACACTTCGTGAATATGATAATCGTTATATTGAAATTCCAGACTATGTTTGGGGTGTTACTCAAATTATATCTGCTGGGCAAGCATCTTCTTCGAAGAATATTTTCGACTTGCAATATCAATTAAGATTAAATGACTTGTATGATTTAACATCTACCTCTTTAATCTACTACAAAACAGTTATGTCACATTTGGCATTGCTTGACTTTGAATTAAATGGGCATCAAAGATTTAGATTTAATCGTTTAAATGGTCGTTTATACCTAGACGCAAACTGGGCAACAGATTTTATTCTTGGTGATTATATTATTGTTCAAGCATATCGTCCAATGGATCCAACTACTTGGTCTAAAGTTTACAACGAGCAATGGTTAAAACACTATGTTACTGCATTGTTTAAAAAACAATGGGCAACTAATATTAAGAAATTCTCTGGCATTCAACTTCCAGGTGGTGTAACGCTAGATGGTGATAAATTATATGATGAAGCCACTACAGAAATTAAAGAACTAGAAGACGAACTACAAAATAAGTCAGCACCCCTAGATTTCTTCATGGGATAATAGATGCCTACTAATGTTTATTTTACTCATGGTACTAAGAACGAACAGTACCTAGTCGAAGATCTCATTATCGAATCTCTTAAGATTTACGGTAATGAGTTCATGTACATTCCAAGAACATTAGTTTCTAAGGATGAAATACTTGGTGAAGATCGTCTATCAAAATTTACATCTTCATTCCCAATTGAAATGTATTTTGAGAATGTAGATTCCCTTGATGGTCAAGGTGCGTTTATTCAAAAATTTGGTCTTATGATGGAACAGTCAGCAACGCTAGTAGTTGCTCGTCGTAGATGGGATCAGTTAGTTGGTCGTTATGGTCAAACAATTATTCCTACTCGTCCATGCGAAGGTGATTTAATTTACTTTCCACTGACTAAAGGTTTGTTTGAAATTAAGTTCGTTAAACACCAAGATCCATTCTATCAACTTGGTAAACTATATGTGTTTAAGTTACAAGTTGAATTGTTCCAGTATGCTTCTGAGAAAATTGATACTGGTATATCAGAGATTGATGCCTTTGAAACTCTCAAGACATTCACAACTAATACTACTAGATCTCCAGCTGGCGAGGTAACTTCTATCACTGTAACAAATCAAGGTTCTGGATACACTTCAGTTCCAACAGTAACATTCACAAGTGCGTCTGGTCGTGATGCTGCAGCAACTGCTGTTCGTGGAACTGGTTCTACTGCCAATAAGATTATTCGTATTGATATAACTAATCCAGGAACTGCATATCAAGTTGCGCCTGTTGTTAGTATTACAGGTGGTGGCGGAACTGGTGCGTTAGCAACTGCTTCTATTGATATTAATATTGATAAACCAGAATCGTTTGGTGATAATAATAAATTTAAAACACAAGCACAGGATGTATTGTTTAGCGTAACAAATCCATTCGGTGAAATTGATATAGAGAATAATCCATAATGTTAAATAGTAATGTATACTACCACGGAATAATCCGCAAATGTATTGTGGGTTTTGGTTCACTATTCAGTGACATCTATATCGATCGTCGTGAAGGTGATTCTGTGACTGGTGCAATTATTCAAAGATTACAAGTTCCTCTTGCTTATGCTCCAAAAGAAAAATGGATTGTTCGTTTAGACCAAGATCCATCTTTAGAGAATCATGTCTACACCACTCTACCAAGAATGTCATTTGAGATTATTGGATATAACTACGATGCTCAAAGAAAAGTAAATCGTATGCAACAGTTGAAGTGTGGTGATGGTACTGGTGCAGTATCAACCATGTATACTCCTGTTCCATATAACTTAGATCTTTCTTTATACATTCTCACAAAAACTCAAGAGGATGGTCTACAAATTATCGAGCAAATCCTTCCAACATTCACTCCAGAGTATACATTATCAATTAATGTCGTGCCAGAAATGAATGTTAAAATTGATGTACCTATTGTTTTGAATAGTGTGTCAGTTCAAGACGACTACGATGGCGATTTCCAAACTCGTAGATTTGTAACGCATAGTCTTAACTTCCAAATGAAGATGAATTTATTTGGACCAATCTCTGGTAGAAATGTTATTGATACTGTCAATGCCAACATTGGTGATAATGAAGACTTTAGTAATCCAAATCGAATTTATACTGCAGAGGGTGATGTCACTACTGCAACTGTTAATACGGAGAGCTGGCTGGACGGATTTTAATTATGGCTGAAATTTATAATTCA
>JAULBY010029684.1:0-16020 GCA_032358315.1 Ophiocytium majus
GTACAGCAGAGCAGCAGAGGTTAGCCCACACGTGGGTGGCAAGCCCGCCAGAGCTTGTGCCACCCCGTGGGCCAACCCTCTGCGTCCAGCTGCTGCTCCCGCCCTGTGCTCAGCCTGTAGGTGCAGTATGTACTGTGAAGTATACACAGTATTTCTTCAAGTAATTCGAAGTATGTACTTTGTGGTTGTTTTTGTCCAACAGACGTGAATGCCGGCTGACCACTGGCCGTGTAAGAGTCCGTCACCTCCCAAAACACGCAGAACTCATTTCACTTTTGTGCCTAAATTTGGTTGCACTTTCCAGGGCCGATGTTATCGCGGACTCGTCCACTGAGTGACAGAAAATGCCCAAAACTCATTTCACGTTTCTGCCTGAATGTGGATGTGCTTTCCAGGGCCGACATCATCGCGGACACGGACTCGTCCACCAAGTACAACGCCGAAGCGGACCTGCCCCACACGTCAGTGGGTGTCTAGGCGCTGAGCACACATGCGCCTGCTTCTGCTGAGCACAGCACACCCGCTGCTGCTGCTGAGCAGCCGCTGCTGCTGCTGTTGAGCAACTGCTGCTGCTGCTGCTGAGCACACGCGCTGCTGCTGCTGAGCACACCCGCTGCTGCTGCTGAGCACGGCACTGTGCTACCGCAGCAGCTGAGCAGAGCACGGCTGTTCTGCACAGAGGTGGCAGTGCTCAGCAGCAGCAGCTGTGCTCAGCAGCGCACGCTGCTGCTGAGCCCAGCGCAGCTGTGGGTGAGCAGTGCAGAGCACGGCTGCTGAGCACAGCTGCGGCGTGCTCAGCAGCAGCAGCAGCGGCAGCCATGCTCAGCAGAAACGATCACCTGTAGCTGGCGCGCGGCGCTGCCTGTGTGTCCTTTTTGTGTGCCACCACCCGCCTATCGGCTCCTGGTGAGACAGAGTGTTGTGGTGTGTTGCGGAATTTGGGAGGGGGTGCGGTGGAAATATGGCACGTTGCACCACGTGCGCAGTCCCGAAACCAACAGTATATCATGAACCTCCGCTAGGAGTCTCGCTGCTGCTGCTGCTGCTTGTGCTGTCGGTCATGGTGGTGCCACTGTGGTGGTGCTGCGTAGGACTGTGTGGTGATGCTGCGCACTGCTGGTGCTGCTGTGCATTGCCGCTGTTGGGCCAGTGTGCTGCTATTGCTGCTATTGTGCCAGTGCTGCTGGTGCTGCTATGCTGCTGCTGGTGGAATTGTGTAGCGGCACCACCGCTGCTGTTGCTGATACAAATCCATCATGATGCTGCTGCCGCTCCTTGCTGCTGAGCACAGTCACTGCTGCTGCTGGTGGCGGTGTCGCTGAGCAGCACTGTTGTGCACTGTGTCCTCCCCGTCATCTGCTTCACACCACCACGTGCTGTGCTGGTCCCGGCTCTCTTGTCATGCGTTGTTGACAATGTGTATGGGCCGGTATGGCGCACCCCAGCCACCCTGGCACCTGAGGCAGCAAGTGCCAGATACGCTTCAACAACTTGTACAACGTGTACTTGAGGCTTGTGTATGTATACATACATATTAGTCATAGTCAGGGGCATACGTAGGGCAGCCTACGGGGGTGCGTTCAGCTGCACTTGAGGTTCACGAGGCCAACTTGAAGTTCAAAACGAGTTAGAGTCCGAGTCCAAGTCGATTCCGCTCGGCGCTGACGACACGCTCTTTTCGCACCGTGCCAAGGTCTTTAATCACACGCGCGACGCCCTGCCCCTCCGGCGTCACTTCACACCCGGGTCCAAGCCTCCCAGGTGAGCAGCGGCACCTTCTCACCCCCTGCGCAGCCCTTGACCCGCCCGCCACCCTGCTCCCCGCTTGCCCCACAACGTGGGCGCCTGCCCCTGCGCATGTTTCTGGCTTGTGCCTGTGGCTAGGCAGCAGTTTTTGCTGTGTCTCTTGCTGCGATCAGCAGCGGGCGTCGCGTGGCGTCGCGTGGCGGCGGGGCAGGCGGCGGGCTAGTGGCGGGCCTGGAAGTCCCTCGCAGTCGCGGGCACTCGCAGCAGGCGCAGCAGCGGCGGTAGGAGCAGCAGGACAGAGGAATGTGTGTTTGGCTTTTGGCAGGCCGTGTGCGCGTACGTCGCCAGCCAGCGAGAGCTGCGGGCACAACCGAGAGAGCGGCAGGTGTTGGGGAGGCTAGGCGCGCTGCCGCTTCTGCTGCTGCTTCGGAGATCCACACTGCTGCTGCTGCTGCTGCTGCCGCGGCTGCTGCGGGCGAATCAGCTGCGCGGCCAGCGGCTGCTGCTGCTGCCTGCACCTGCAGACTGCACACGCACGTACCCGTCATGTCCGGATGCCCGCAGCGGCTGCAGCAGCAGCACGCAGCTGTGCTGCCGCTGCCCCGCGCCTAGCATGCACTGCGGATGGTGCCGCTGCCGAGATGTCGGCTGCTGATGCCTTGTTGCTGGCGGTCTGCGAGGCTTGATTTCCCCGCGTCTGCTGATGTGAATGAAGCCAGTTTGCAGCAGCGGCAGGAGACCACTTGGCCGCGCTGCTGCTCGCGTGTCTGCATCTGTGGAGCAAGGACGGGGAGCGGCTTGAGAGGCAGAGGCATCAGCTGCAGTACAAGCAGCAGCAACGGCGGCACAGGCAGCGGCAGCAGCAGCAGTGGCGGCGGCTGCAGGAACGCGTCGTTGCTGAAACGCCACGCCCCTGCAACACACATGTCCATGGCAGCAGCCCCAACTCACCAACCTCGCACATGTTCTGTCCACCCCTCTCTCTCCACCCCTGCCGCCTCCTTTGGCCGCCGCCTTCGCCGCTTTCCGCCGCCTGTGCCGCTCTCCGGGGGCTGTCTGTGGGGCCCGCTACTGCTGGTGATGCTGCTGCTGGTGGTGGTGTTGGTGGCGGTGGCGGTGGGGTCGCCAGGCAGTACGTCGGCCACATCGTCGCCCGTTCCCAAGAAGCCTCGCACGATGGCGGCCTTCGACAGCAACTTTGACCCCGATGACGTGAAGAACGACGTGCGCAACATCACGCTCACGTCCTTCATCATGCGGCACACGCGCGACAACAACCTGGCCATCCTAATGAATGCCATCCAGCTGTCATGCAAGAGCATCACGCGCGCCGTGCGCAAGGCCGGTGAGCGCTCTGTTAGGACAATAATAGCATAAGCCCTATATATGACTTCTATGTGCTTTTTGCAGCATCGCGCTGACGTCGTGTACACCGTGCGGCGCACGCGCGCACCAGCCTTTTACAATAGTATTACGCCAATGCAATGTATATTACTGGTAATACTGTGTAGTACTTCAGAAGTATATAGAACTAATTTGTTGTCCACCAGCCTGACATTGTTTATCATACGGTACACGCGCGTAAACACCTGGCCACCCTCATGAACACCATCCAGCTGTCATGCAAGAGCATCACGCGCACCGTGCAGCTGCTGTTGCAACACTACAGAAAAACTACTTTACTGTACCGTTGTTGAGCCTTTCTGTCAAGTGTGTTGAAGAGGGAATCATGTGTTCCATGCGCAAGGCTGGGGAAGGCAGCACTGTTGCTAATAGTGTTGCCCCTATAAGATATTTACTTCGTGAGAGGGAATTATGTGTGACTTATCTAATCGTGTTTGACCTAACTCACAACGTTTGGCTCATAACTCCTTTCACCGCCACCAACCTCAACTTGTACTTCAACTGGTTGCAACCTATTGGTAGCCTGCTGCCTCACAGACCACCCCATACCACCTCTTGTGCTACCCGCTGCCTTAGGCATGTCACTGCCCCAACCTTCTTACAACTGTTTTACCGGTTGTAGCAGTTGCACTTATAAATAACTGGATGCTGCTCGCCACTGCCTTACCGTTTCTCCCAGGCATCATTGTACTGTTGCTAGCGTACTTGTGGCGCACCCTTCTCGGCTGTTCACACCGTTTTCCCCAGGTGTTGCTGGCTTGGGGCCTTGTTGGACCACTCGCTAAACACCGTCACCTGTTGCGGCAACAACTTTTCATAACTGACTGCTGCTGCTGCTGGTCTGTAACTGTTCACACATTGTTTTTCCAGGTATCGCTGGCCTCTACGGCCTCGCTGGCACGTTTTCTGTGAACTGTTTTACCTGGTTGCAACAGGTTCATATACTTATTTGCTGGCTGTAACTGTCGTATTTACTGTTCTGTCCCCAGGTATTGCTGGCCTCTACGGCCTGGCTGGCACGGAGAACTCGACCGGCGATGCCGTGAAGAAGCTTGACCTCCTGTCCAACGAAATCATGATCTCCGCGCTCATGGTGCGTAGAACTGTCCGAGTACTTGAAGTCTGCCACAACGATGTACTAAGTTGTAATTGAAGTATGTAGGCTGGTGTGTACTGGCGACGCCGTGAAGAAGCTCGACCTCCTGTCCAACCAAGTCGTGGTATTTGTGCGCATGGTGCATAGAACCTTTCATGTACTTGAAGTCCGCCACTTGTTATTTCAAGTTGAAGTTGAAGTATGTACTTCGGAAGTATATATATGTGGGCAGACCCAGAGTCTATCGCTCCTGGATTGAGTTCTCATATGTGTACTGGCAACGCCATGAAGAAGCTCAACCTCCTGTCCAACAAGATCATGATCTCCGTGCTCATGGTGCGTAGAACTTGCCCAATACACAAGCGCCACACGGATGCACTTCGAGCTGCACTTGAAGCATGTACATACATGTGTGGTGGCGACGCCGTGAAGAAGCTTGACCTCCTGTCCAGCGAAATCATGCTCTGCGTGCTCATGGTGTGTAGACATTTCCGATTACATAACCTCTGCACCTTCTGTTCCCAGTACTCTAAGTAAGTAATCTGTGCCACAGTGATTTACACGTACAATTACTCTTGCAGTGTATGTACATGTGTGTGTAGTACAGCAGTGTCATGGTGTTTGTTGCAGTACCACATAGTCTACTGCGAGTAATGCTGCTAGTATGTAGTACTTGGCCCACGGCAGGCGGGCTGTAGGACCATCGCGCACATTGAGTAGAGAGTTTGTGGGCGATGTCATACTTTGAAGTATACTTTGCATGCTTCGAAAGTATGTACATGTGTGTAGTGTATGGTGATGCATTTTCCCCCCCACAAAATTGCAAGGTGTGATAGTTCGAACTGAAATGACAAACACGGCAGTGAGTTGGGGCAGTGGGAGTGGGGGGAGACTATAAACACCAGCGCAAGACGCACAGCGCGTGCACCAACATCATACTTGAAGTACGTAGCAATTGTCTACATCGTACATGCGCAACATTATTTGAAAAATGCCGGTGTGCACGGCCAGTGCACAAACTTCAACATTCTAACTTCAAGTTCATAACAGTCAGCCAGCACCAGAGGGGGTGCATGCTCTTGGCTGTTGAGCTGGCACTGTGGTGGTGGCAGCCACCCACCTTGGCGGGTGTCGCCCAGCACGCCAGCATCAGCCCCATCCATGCCACCATGAATGAACCAAGTGGGTGAAATCATGAATGAACACATGAATCAATGAGCGCAGGACTGAATGGACACACAAGCGAGGAATGAATCAATGAACACGTGAATGGATGAACACACCCCTTTGCCGCTCTGCCCGTGCACGTGAACCTACCAAAACTTGCCCCCAACAAAACTCCCACGTGTCCTCGGTCCTGGTGTCAGACAGCAATTGACACGTGAATGAATGAACACATGCATGAATGAACACAACCTTTTCCGCTCTGCCCCTGCCTCTGAACCTCCCAAACCTGCCCTCAACAGAACTCCCACGTGTGCTCGGTCCTGGTGTCAGAGGAGAACGAGGAGCCCATCATTGTGGAGTCCAACATGCAGGGTGAGTACACACTGGGCTTTATGTGGCTTTGCGGTATGGGAATTTGCGTTACCACGTCACAACTTCAACTACACGAGTACCTGGGGTAGGGTTCTGGTGTCAGAGGAGAGAACGAGGACCCCATTTTTTGTTGAGCCCAACATGCAGGGTAAGCATACACTTCGAAGTATACTATTATAGTGTACTCTGAGGTACAGTGCTTGGTTTTATTACTTATAATTTAAGCGAGTTTTAGACTTCTCGATTGAGTGCGCTATGATGTAGTGCGGTATGCGGTTCAGTGCGGGGTCCAAATACCTGTCACGGACCACATGATTCTGTACAAACGATACACAATGCCGTATTTGATGCTGTGCGGGTCGTGCTTTAGTGCGGGGTGCTAGGGGGGTGACACTCCCCCGTAACAAATCGCGATTGCACTGCATGTACATATATGTATACATGCTTCGGAGGAAATTCGAACTGTGTACATGGCATTTATGTGTGTGCGTGTATTCTTTGAAGTCACTATGAGGGGAGTGATCCTGGAGTATGAATTCTTTCAAGTACATTGTTATGTTACTGTATGAGGTGTGAGATCCTGAAGTATGAAGTACTTTGCAGTATCACGTAATTGAAGTGCATATTTTGTGTCCGTGGAGAACGAATACCCCACCATTATGGAGTTCAACTTGGAGGGTAAGTATATACACAGTCTATGATGGAATCCGCGCTTCGGTAGGTGCGAGATTTGCTGCTTCTTCTTAGGCGCTATCTTTGCTATGTTCACCCCTTTGCACGGGTCCGCCCAGGGTGACGGCCCCTACCGGTGAGGAGACCTAGAGTTTATTGCTCCTAGATTGAGTTTTCATATATACTCATGTTTACGCTAGAGTTAATTTGGGTGGAAGTCTAATGAATATTGCTCGTTTTTGTACTGCCTAATTTATGCTATTCTTTGCCACGATTCTGCCGCCCCCCGCAAGCAAATACTGTGTGGCGCCTGACCCCCTAGAGGGGTCCAGCAACATTGACTGCATATTTCTAGGATACTGTCGATGAATGTCCTAATTTCTGTTTTTTTTTGCCACAATTCTGCCGGTTTCGCAGGCAAGTACTGCGTGGCATTTGACCCCCTGGACGGCTCCAGCAACATTGACTGCAACGTGTCGACCGGCACCATTTTTGCAGTGTACGAGAAGAACGAGGGAAGCGTGGGAAACATTGATGACGTCATGCGCGCTGGCATTGACCTCAAGGTGTGTTTTGCCATACAGTGGTCTCAGTCACTTCTAGGATGAAAGCTGACCTTGAAAGTTTCTCATGAGGGCAGAGTAGTTGGAAGGAGTGGTTTTCACAAATGGTGATGGATGCAGAAGCGCATCGGTTGCAGGTGGTCCGGATAGTGGACTCGCCCGTGGTGGGTGGGTAGCATAGGACCCTACTGTTTTCGAGGGCGGCGCGGAAGGGGGGTTGCTCTAATAGCAAACTTAGTCCCATCCCGGCGCCCAAATTTAGGAGCTTGCCAAAAGAACGTTCTCAAGGAGGCGCGTCTCTTCCACTACTTGGTTGGTGGTGAATGTTCTGTCCTCAGCAGCAACTTTCAAGATCAGGTGGGCCCTTGAAAGGGTCATGTTTGGGGGACGCTTGTGGCCGCTGCCGGCCGCCGCACTGGTTGAGCCCAGTTTGGCAGCAGCAGATACAGTCGCAACCTACACGATTCACCGCTGCCACTCCATGTTGGGGTGTGCTGCAGGCCTGCGCCTTTCTCCTCAAAACTCAGACCCCTTCGCCAAGGGCGCAAATTGCTGAGCGCCAGATGGCCCTATGTTGAACGCAAACACAGGCAGTGTGGCCCGCCACGATGACGCCACCACTGTGGTGCTGTAGTGAATAAGGTGGCACTACAGCGGCTGATGCCATCACAGGTGGTGCGAGTGCCGGCGGTGCCGTGTAGCTCGGATTAGCGTTGACCAACTTGCATGGCAGAAGTCACTGAGACGACTGTAACTATATGCATATACTAGAGTATACATGTACATTTATGTTTTGTGCTGCTGGTGTACGCAGGTGGCGGCGGGCTACTGCATGTACGGAGCCGCGACGGAGCTGATGATAACCTTCTTTGCGGTGAACTTGAAGTTCATGTTGAAGTTACTGCTTTCTGCTGGTTTTTAAGTTGATCTTGAATCCGTGCTGCTGGCATGTGCAGGTGGGGGGCTATTGTATGGCACTACATAAAGGGTATACTTCAAAAGTACTTGTTTGAAGTACATGTAAATCAGAAGTACATGTAAATGGATGCTCATATATACATGTGTATCCATCTACGTTTTGTGCTGCTGGCATGCGCAGGTGGCCGGCTACTGCATGTACGGAACGGCGACAGAGCTGGTCATCACCTTTTACGGCAGCGGTGTGCACCGCTTCACGCTGGACCCCTCCCTGGGCGAGTTCATTCACGTCGACTCGGACATCAAGATGCCCGTCGCGCCCAAAAAGATCTACTCATGCAACCAGGTATGTTACCTGGGTACTGGCGCACGCTTCAAGTTTGTGGTGTTTAAATTATGGTGATTCATACTGCACCCCCTTTTAGCAAGTCCATATGTGGACTCAAAAAACAAGATGCCCGCAGGGCGGAAGATCTACCCGTGCAACCAGGTATATGTTCACAAAATGGTGGTGTATGGCCTCCTGTATTGTCGAAACCGAGTATTCCCCAACGCCTCAACTGAGACACTGGGCACCACTGACAGAGCTGGCGCTGCTGTCACGTGTTTTTTTTAACTTTGCAGGGCAACTACGAGGGCTGGGATGAGCCCATCAAGACCTACGTGGACAAGATCACCGCGGTGAGTGCAGAAAGGTTATTGAAGTTGTTGTTGAGTTGTTGTTGCAGTTATGCTACGAGGGCTGGGATGAGCCCATCAAGACCTATATGGACAAGATCACCGCAGTGAGTGCAAGAACGTCGTTGAAGTGGTTATTGAAGTGTTTTTGTTGAAATTTCATTGAAGGTGTAGTTGAAGTTATGCTCCGAGGGCTGGGATGGCTGCGGCGACAGTAGCAGCAGCGGCGGCGGCGATGTCAGCAGCGGCAGAGGCAGTCGCCGCAGTGGCGGCAGCAACAGCAGTCATGCTCAGCAGCGGCAGCGGTGGCGCCTGCAGACACAGTTGCGTCTCACCAGCAGCAACGCGGCAGTAGCAGCGGTTGGAGCGTGTGGTGGGGACACTGGAAGGGCATTTGTGTGTCACCAGTAACCAGAGTAGCAGTGCTGAACATACTACATGAAACGGCGGCACCAGCGTTGATGGCGGCGGCGGCAGTAGCAGCAGCAGCAGCGGCAGTGGCAGCGGCGGTGGTGGCGGCTACATCTCAGCGGTGGTGGTAGCAGCCGCGGTGGCGGTGGCAGCATGGCGGCGGTAACAGCGGCAGTAGCAGTTGAAGGTGTAGTTAAAGTTCGAGCAGAGGCCGGTGGCATGGCGCTAGGGTTGGTTGCACACAGCAGCCCATGTGCGCAGAGAAGTGCTTTGCTCACTGGCACGCATTTCTCACCTTGTTTCCTGCATGTTTTGGGGTTGCTGTTCTTTTTTTTGCTGGGGTTTCTGCTGGGCAGGGGGACAAGCCATACGCGCTGCGCTACGTTGGCTCCATGGTGTCTGACGTGCACAGGTCAGTTACATTTATAACATCAATACTACTGGTGTATACCTACTTCGAGAGCCATACTAACACTAATATTGCACTTTCAGCTTCGTGATTGTAAATTGAAGCACGAAGACTTCAACTTGTACTTCAACTTTTGTGCAGGATGTCTCTAACGGCGGTGTCTTGCTGTGCCCAGCGGCCAAGACGTCGCATGATTGCACAAAATTAAATCGTCCAAGTTCAACTCTGAACTAACATGCCAACTTCAATGTGTACCTCAACTTTGTGCAGTACGCTCCTGTACGGCGGCATCTTTGTGTACCCGGCGGACAAGAAGCCCCATGAGTGTACTACATATATGTATAGCTGCATCATCAACTTCAACTCTGGACTAACACACCAGCTTCGACTTGTACTTCAACTTTTGCGCAGGACGCTCCTGTACGGTGGCATCTTCCTGTACCCGGCGGACAAGAAGTCCCGCGGCGGCAAGCTGCGTGTGCTGTACGAGGGCTTCCCCATGGCCCTCATCATTGAGCAGGTGAGACTGTGCAATACCAACACATTACGCAACTATATACCCAGCGTCTTTTTTTTATCACACAGTGTATTGACTTCTCTTTGGACAGAAGTCTTCTGTGCCTGAAAGGTGCTGCAACTGCGTGTGCTTTACGAGGGCTTCCCCATGGCCCTCATCATCGAGCAGACCTGTGCCTGTACATACAATCCATCTACAACTGGTACTACTACTATCATTGTCTACCAGCACTTCATATGGCGCTGTCTCAGCACAAGCTTGTGTGCATGGCGGCGCAAGGTTTTTTTTCGTGGCGGGTGCTGGCGTGGGGGGGGGGGGGGGGGGCGTACGTATGGCGCCCTGACGGATGACCTGCCACTAACAACACTGTGCAATGCATGCATACAGAAACACTAACACTTATTGTATTTAAATTATGTGCGCGCGCAGGCCGGCGGCAAGGCCAGCACCGGCATGTTCAACGGCTCCATTCAGCGCGTCCTGGAGCTGAAGCCCAAATCCATCCACGACAAGTGCCCCATCATTCTCGGCACGTGCGAGATGGTTGATGCTGTTCTCAAGGAGTACGGCACCACCGCCTAAGTAACACCCGGAAGAGCGCCCTCTGCCCAACGGCAGCAGTAGCACCCTCAGCAGCAGCAGCATTGCTCAGCAGCAGCTGCTGCTGCGCTACACGGCAGCAGCAGTGCTCAGCAGCAATGGCTCCCGGCCGCCCAGGTGTTGGCTAAGTAACACCCAGAAGCGTTTCGGCGGCGGCGGCAGCAGTGCTCAGGAGGGGAGCGGTGCAGGCCAAGCAACACCCAGAAGTGGTTGTCGCGGCACCCCGGGCAGCACAGCTGCTGCTGAGCACTGCTGGCCATTCTGCTGCTGAGCAGAGTTAATGAGCGCTGGTGGCTGTGCTGCCGCTGAGCACCCGCCCTGCGGGGCACCGCCCTAGAGGCGCCTTGGGGGGTTTGGGGGGAGGCGGGGGCGGGCAGTATTGGCGCTGTGGCGAAAGGCCTCGCCATGCTGTCTCTGACATTGAAAGCAGCTTTGTGTAAGAGAGGCCCAGGATGTGTGTCATGGTGGCGCATACTGTAGTGGGGTGTGCGTCGGGCCCCCAATGTGAGAGCGGGTGTGTAGTAGCTACTGTGCGTGTGCAGGGGAGGTGGGGGGGGTTGCCTCTGCTGCTGCTGCTGCTGCAATGAGACACAGCGGTGCTCAGCGGCAGCACACGGTTTGAGTGCTTGGGGGGTGGGCTGGGGGCGGGGTCAATGTGGGGCCCTAAGTGCGCGGCAAAAAAAATGCGTGACAAAAATGCATTACGACCACTTTACTTGCAGCCCGCGCGCGAGAGTGGCTGCTGTGAGAGAGAGCTTGCTGCTGCACATGCGTGAGGTAGGGACTCCAGCCCGGTGTATAGTCCACATTGGTCAGCCTAGGCGTGGGCTCAACACCACAGGCCTTGCTACCGCTTCCTACGTCCAGAATGGCACACATAGCGGCCTGCGCGCTGGCAATATGCTCATAAATGCGTCACGGTCACTGTGGCAGTGGTAGCGCGCATTGACACTGGGGCTATTGCTCCCTTCAATGGCCGCGCAGTGTGCAGCACACGGGTCGCATGCTAGCATATGCTGCACGCACAGTATCTGACGAGAGTATGTGCACGTGGCAATTTGTTGAACCAGCAGCACAGGCAGCACACAGGCCAGGGTCATGCTGACAGCACTGTGGTGACACAGAGCTTGACAACTTGTTGAATTATTCAATGAATCTGCAGGCCAGCTGCGCTATAGCGGATGCGGGCTACCAGTAGCGGTTCTCTCGAATCCAGCGCCGCACTGCAGCACCCTGCGCCAGCGAAAGCCCCGACGCCCACACACCAGCTATGCACCTGTCAGGGTCCCATGGGCATTCATTTGCGGTTGCCCACTGAAGGACATCCAGGTGGCCACCGCTTGCTGCTTCTCTGCACGTGCACTCGTCCCACCCATTTGCAGCCGTTCGCTCGCGCCCACTGTACACCAGCCAGGTCCCCGCGCCGCGCTGCACATGTGCACGTGTCGGCATCCCAGTCGCAGCCGTTCTCTCGCGCCCATTGCAGCACCTGCAGGTTGCCGACCAGTGCTGCACGAGCACACACGCCCGCCCCCCAGTCGCACCCATTCGCTCGCGCCCACTGCAGCATCTCCACGTGCCCACCCATCGCTGCAAAGAACACACACCCTCGTCCCAGTCGCACCCATTCGCTCGCGCCCACTGCAGCACCTCCAGGTGACCACCCCTCGCTGCTTTAGTACACGTCCTGGCACTCCACACGCAACCATTCGCTCGCGCCCACTGCAGCACATCCAGGCGCCCAGCCTCTGCTGCCGAATCACACACCCCCTCACATTCGCACCCATTCGCCCGTGCCCACTGCACCACCTCCACGTGACCTCGAGCTGCTGCAAAATCACACGTGCTGCGGTCCCATTCACAGCCGTTCGCTCGCGCCCACTGCAGCACCTCCAGGCGGCCACCGCCTGCGGCAGAAGCACACGTCGAGGCACGCCATCTGCAACCGTTCGCTCGCGCCCATTGCAGCACCTCCAGGCGACCGCCTGCCGCTGCACCACTAGTGGTGATCGCACTCATAGGGCAACCACTGGCCACTGCCCTCTGCAGGGCCTCCACACTGCCGTAGCGTGCTGCTGCGTACGTGAGGGCGTCCTTCCTGGGGCAGCCGCTCTCCAGTGCCCACTGCACTAGTGCAGGGGGGGCAACGACCGTGTAGAGGCTGGTCTTCTTGGCGTGTGTGGCGCTGTAGATGCTTCTCCACCCACGGCATACCATGGCTATCTGCAGGTAGTGGCGAGGACCGATACAGCACTGCTGAATGTCGCTCCACACACCAGCGTCTGCGCACAAAGCACACCGGCAGATGCAAAGGCGGCAAACGGAGGTGAGTTAGGTGGTGATCGCGCGCCATCACATAGTGCAGGCACATTCAGCGACAGCATGAAGGGTGATAACTCCCTCCATGCCACTCTGGCGCACTAGCTGTGCAGTGGGAGCGTGAAATGCAGACGTGAAGTGCTTCAAGTGCCTGAAGCTGTTGCAAAGTTGACACCACGATGCTTGTGCGAAAGCTGAACTTTAATGCATGCTGTGCCAAAGGTTGAACTTATTCAGTGCCACTGCTACCAGTGCAGGGGCCGCATGCATGCAGCCATTACAGCCATTGCTGCTGTGCGCTCATGGCGGCAGGCGCATGCTGGCACAAGGCCATGCAAAATGTCCTTGCTAGACAAGCACACGCACGCCACCATAGCTTGCAGGTGGGCGGCACATGTCACCATATGTGCTCACTGTGTGAAAGGAACTGAACACGCCTGTTTTCCAGATACTGCCAAGGCTGGGGCATAACGCTAGGTTAAAGCCCGTGCAGTGATTTATCCGCCTGATTAGAAACGAAGTAGCCTCACCATACACTTCGGGGTATATGCATGCGGTCAACGGTCAGTACCCTTGTGAACTGAGCACGCTGCAGAGTTTGCTAGCAGCAAGGGTTACTGGAGTGACGCTGCCAAATGTCGACTGCGTGTGCTGCCTTGTGTGGCCGCAAAAGTTGGTCCCTTCACAAATGTACTTTTATTAAACTCCGCTTAGGGCGCGGAAAGCCCTTTGCACACGGTGCGCATGACCAGAAAATGTACCAATCTACCAGCCACAAGCTTTTTGTCAAGTACCGGGTACTTGTGTGTCACTGTACACCGTGCGACGTCTCGGCATATGTGAAGGCCCCAATAAACCGAGCTCCGAGTCGTATAAAAGATGAATGGTCATCATATGATAGCGTGCTGCCCATAAGGCAGCAGCACAAGCAGCAATCCCACGTACGGTCGTAAGGCGTTGTTCAAAAAGCTTGGTGCTGGAAGGGGGCATAGCATATACTTCTGAAGTACGTCAGAACTAATCTGCATGGCGTACTGAAGTAAGGGGGGGGGCAGGGTCAGCAGGTTCAACAGATGCTGTGTGCGAGGGGGCAAACAGCAGCGTCCGTGCCTGCTTGGTGGCAGATTGTGGAAGGGAAAAGTTGACAGTGTCTCAGTGTCTGCTAACACCACACGCACCTGTGCTGCTGCGCTTCGCTGCCCACCCCAACTGAGATTTTAGCACATGGTGCCACCGCAGCCAATGACCACAGGCCTAAGCCATAACTTCAGCAGAGGACACCTTCTAAACTCATTCGTTGGTTCAACACCAGCTGAAGCTACGTCCGGCATCACAGGTGGTGCTGCCGTTACTGCTGCGCCGGTGCCATTAGGCAACGAGGTGGGGGAAAGGAGAATCAATGCAGTCGAACGCAAATTTGGCAACCGCCGCCATGAGTTCAAAATCTGTTCTTCGGCAGTGCACTGGATGCACTTGCTTGGGGTGGCAGTGCTGCACCCCATACCGACGCTGCTGCGAACAGGTATGCTCGTCCATGCGTGGACAAAATGCTCCTTCATGTGCGGACGAAGTGCACAAGAATCGTTTCATGTTGACTCCGATGTCGCAATAACACACCACTGGCTTTACCAGCTTGCACCTGTGGGTGTGCACCACCACGCATGCCGGCATGAAGCAACCTTTGGCAACGGCCATGCGCGGCCCCGTACCGACATACTCACAACGCTGTGCACTGTCAAAAACAAGAAGTACAGCCAGCAGACAGCCTCAGCGGCGGCCAGATAGAGCTTGAAATCTTAGGGCGGCCGTCAGGTAGGGCGCCAGCCAGAGCAGCGTGCTCGCTAGTAATATTCCGTCGTTGCTTCGACACACACCACGAACAGCATGTTCTGACTGCCAGTTGGAGCAGACAAACTTGAAAATCGATACAGTAGAGGCCCGCATCGCCACACCGAACCGTTTCGGTGTGCCGCTGAACAGCCTGGCAGCACCGCGTTAGGTCTAGCGCAACCGAAGGGCTGGCAGCACCAGCAGCAGCCGCCGCCGCCGCCGCAGCAGCAGCCGCAGCAACACACCAACAACCCGACCGCTTCAGGTGCACGCCCCACCAGCTAGTGCCTTGCGCGGTTGATGCTGCAGACTCATCCTGCACCTCCCTCATTCTTGAAGCTGGAATCTGCGCTGTTGCTCCGCCTGGGTCAGGGGACGGTGTGGAGCACACTGCAATGTGTTTGTTCCCTGGCATTGGTGGGATTTGCACCAAAGGCGGCCGTGCGGTTTTCTCACCTTCCAAGCGCTGCAGCGTGTTGCTCTGGGCCTCCATGCTTTCGACGCCTCACCAGCGGTGGACAGCAGCACCAGCGGCGGCGCACCGTGTTATACGGAACAAACTTCAATTTTCCGGAATGTTCCAAGGATTTTCCGGTACAAGAAAGTTACGCACTGTTGAAGTTTGCACAGATGAACTTTGTCCCCCTTTTTTTTTCGCGGACCGTTCTTGTACCGATATAATCCTCGAACGTTCGGAACGTTGGTAGGATGTCCCGTTAATTTCGCGGTCCGTTCTTGTACCGATATAATCCTCCGAACGTTCGGAACGTTGGTAGGATGTCAACGTTCGTACGCCCGGAAATTTCCCCAAGGTCCCAGTGCATGGAAGTTTCTCCGTGGTGGCCGCTTTCGCCGGGGTTCCTCCGCGCCCATAAAAGTCCGAGCTCAGCATCTAGCTGCAAATCCACCGCGCCTATGTAGAATGCGGGCTGTTTACCTTATTTCCAAGTAGACTCTATAGCGCAGTATTTGCGAGTAGACTCTGTAGCGCAGTGGTAGCTCTGCATACATGCTAACACCTCACCCTGGGGTTCAAGACATGCTTGCGCCCTAAGTATTTATTTGTTGTTTTCCCCCTCGTTAACTTCAACTTCAACTTCAACCCCTGGTCGCACACGCACCCTCGGCAGAACGGTCAGCGGGCGTAACTGCCCGGGGTGCCTCAAAGACGACAGAGCCTTCTGGCCACACATGCTGATTTCATAGTTGCCCAAAACTGGTGGTCGTTCTGTGTACTGCTGGCGCTACTGCGTTGTGCCGCGCATGACGTACACGTTGCGGACAGTCTCCCCCACCCTCGTCGCCCCAGGGGCGGCGG